>CAJUXJ010001359.1:22908-218055 GCA_910589775.1 Avena eriantha
AATCTCTGCCGCCTCTCTCCTCCACCATCTTCTGCACAGGCATAGGCGAAGCCCTGAAGAATTCTCTACTCCACCACCACCACCACGCCGTCGTGCTGCTGGGATTCCGTGGAGAAGATCTACTACCTCCGCTGCTCGCTGGAACGGGGAGAGGAAGGTCTGCGTCAACTCCGCACGTGTGACCGTATGGAGAAGCGCTGCCGAATCGCGGCGCCGGAAGGATCGTCTACTTGACCGACGGCGGAAGCGCTGCTGGAACGCGACGCCGGAAGGATCGTCCACACGATCTTGAGATCGGCAAGTGATCGACTACATCAACCACGAGATCTAATCTCGTTAACGCTTTCGGATCTACGAGGGTTAGTTCCCATCTATCTCGTTTCTCATGTCTAATAGATTAGATCTTGGCTTTTATCTATATTAGATCTAGGTTTTGTTCGTTCTTGCGGTAGAAATTTTTTGTTTTCCATGCTACGAACCCATCTGTGGTATCAGAGCCGTATCTATGCGTAGATCTGTTGCACGAGTAGAACACAATGTTTTTGTGGGCGTTGATGCTTTTGTTGTCGGTGTCTTAGCGTGTACTTTGCATCTTGCGGCATGGTGGGATGAAGCGGCTCGGGCTAACATTAAATGTCATCGCACATGAGACTTGCTCCACGCTTGACGTGCAACTTGCTTTGCACAAGTGGCTTTGCGGGTGTCTGTCTCTCCCACAATAGTTAAGATTCAATTTACAATGAGCATCTTGACAACACTTGTATCAACGTTGTGGTCCTTGTTCGTAGGTAAGATCAGTCTTATACGAAAACCCCAAACCACGTAAAACTTGCAAAGAAAATTAGAGGCGTCTAACTTGTTTTGCAGGGGTTTTGTGATGTGATATGGCCATCATGTGATTGTGATTGTATTTGATGTATGCAATGATCCTTGTTGTAATATGGCAACCGTCAGGAGCCTAATGGTTGTCTTTAATTCTGTTAAGACCTGCGTGTCTATTCATCTTGTAATAGCTTTATTCCAAGTAGTTGTAATAGTTGCTGGTGATGATGGACAACCATGAAGCGGCGCCACTGACCTTGACGCAATGCTGGTGATGATGGAGATCATGTTCGTGCTTTGGAGATGGAGATCAAAGGCGCAAGAAGAAAAGGCCATATCATATCACACTTATTATGAATTGCCTGTGATGTTAATCCTTTATGCATCTTGTATTGCTTAGATCGCGACGGTAGCATTATAAGATGATCCCTCTCACTAAATATCAAGTAATAAAGTGTTCACCCTTAGTTGGCACCGTTGCTAAGACTCGTCGTTTCGAAGCATCTCGTGATGATCGGATGTGATAGATTCTACGTGTGCATACAACGGGTGCAAGCCAGATTTGCACATGCGGAAACTAAGGTTGTCTTGACGAGCCTAGCATGTACAGACATGGTCTCGGAACACGGAATACCGAAAGGTAGAGAATGAGTCATATAATTGATATGATGAACATGAAGATTGTTCGCCGATGAAACTACATTTCTCTCGTGAAGATCGGACTTGGTGTAGTGGACTTGGTTTGTGTAATCACTAAGACAATGTGAGGGATGTTGTTTTGAGTGGGAGTTCACCTAGTTAGTTTAATAATTAAATTTGAACTCAATTTGTCATAAACTTAGTCTAAACTACTTGCAAATTGTTGTAGATTATGGCGACCCCCTCCATCAATTTCAATGCGTTCCTAGAGAAAGAAAAACTTAAGAACAATGGAAGCAATTTCATGGACTGGTTACGTGGACTGAAGATCGTCCTCAGGGCTGGTCAGTTGACCTATGTGCTCGATGCACCGCTAGGTGACCCACCTGCAGATAATGCCACCGATGACGAAAAGAATGTTTTCGCCACTCGGAAGAATCATCACTCCACAGTTCAGTGTGCCATCCTGTACGGTTTAGAAGCGGAGCTCCAACAGCGTTTTGAGCACCACGACCCATTCGAGATCATTAAGGAGCTCAGGCTAATTTTTGAGACTCGCGCGGCCATGGAGAGCTATGAGGCCTCCGAAAAGTTCTTTAACTGTAAGATGGAAGAAGTAAGTTCCGTTAGCGAGCACGTGCTCACCATGTCTGGGTACGCTAAGAAGCTCCAAGAGTTGGGAATATCGATTCCTAATGAATTGGGGATTCACCGTCTCCTTCAATCACTGCCACCAAGTTACAAGAACTTTGTTATGAACTACAACATGCACTGCATGAACAAGACGTTGCCTGAACTGTCGTCCATGCTGAAAACTGCTGAAGTGGAGATCAAGAAGGAGCAACAAGTGTTGATGGTCAATAAGACCACCAATTTCAAGAAACGGGGCAAGCCTGAGAACAAGGGCAACTTCAAGAAGGACGGCAAGAAAGCTGCCATACCTGCTAAGAAGCCCAAGGCTAGTCCTAATCCTGAAACTGAGTGCTTCTACTGCAAGGGTGCTGGTCACTGGAAGCGTAACTGCCCCAAGTACGTGGCGGATCTGAAGAACGGCAACATATATTTGATATATGTGTTATAGATGTGTATCTTACTAGTAATCGTAGTAGTGCCTGGGTATTTGATACTGGTTCGGTTGCTCATATTTCTAACTCGAAACAGGAGCTGCGGAATAAGCGAAGACTGGCAAGAGACGAGCTGACGATGCGCGTTGGAAATGGCTCCAAGGTTGATGTGATCGCCGTCGGCACGCTCCCTCTAGATCTACCTTCGGGATTAGTCTTAAATTTAAATAATTGTTATTTGGTGCCTGCGTTAAGCATGAACATTATATCTGGATCCTGTTTATTGTGAGACGGTTACTCTTTTAAGTCTGAGAATAAAGGTTGTTCGATTTATATGAGTAATATCTTTTATGGTAATGCACCTGAGATGAATGGTTTATTCTTACTGAATCTCGATAGTAGTGATACACATGTTCACAACATAGATGCTAAACGAATAAAATTGAATGATAATTCTACATACATGTGGCACTGTCGTCTTGGTCACATTGGAGTGAAGCGTATGAAGAAACTACATTCTGATGGACTTCTTAAATCACTTGATTTTGAATCACTTGAAAGATGCGAAGCATGTCTAATGGGAAAAATGACTAAGACTCCATTCTGTGGAATAATGGAGCGAGCTACAGACTTATTGGAAATAATACATACCGATGTGTGCGGACCAATGAGTGTAGCATCGCGTGGTGGATATCGTTATGTTCTCACTTTTACGGATGACTTGAGTAGATATGGGTCTGTCTACTTCATGAAACATAAGTCCGAAACTTTCGAAAAGTTTAAGGAATTTCAAAGTGAAGTGGAAAATCATCGTAACAAGAAGATTAAGTTTCTGCGTTCTGATCGCGGGGGTGAATATCTGAGTTACGAATTTGGCATGCATTTAAAGAAATGTGGAATACTTTCATAGTTGACACCGCCGGGAACACCACAGCGTAATGGTGTGTCCGAACGTCGTAATCGAACTCTCTTAGATATGGTTCGGTCTATGATGTCTCTTACAGATTTACCGTTATCATTTTGGGGCTATGCATTAGAGACAGCCGCATTCACTTTAAATAGGGCACCATCTAAATCCGTTGAAACGACACCATACGAAATGTGGTTTGGTAAGAAACCTAAGTTGTCGTTCCTTAAAGTTTGGGGTTGCGAGGCATATGTAAAGAAATTACAATCTGATAAGCTAGAACCCAAAGCGGAGAAATGCGTCTTCATAGGATACCCTAAAGAAACAATTGGGTATACTTTCTATCATAGATCCGAAGGCAAAGTTTTCGTTGCTAAGAATGGATCCTTTCTTGAGAAGGAGTTTCTCTCGAAGGAGGTGACTGGAAGGAAAGTAGAACTCGATGAGGTTATTGAACCTTCTCTCGGATTTGAAAGTAGCGTAGCACCAGAAGATGTTTTTGTGCCGCCTGCACCAATTGGAGAGGAAGCTAATGATAATGATCATGAAACTTCAAATGAAGTTACTACTGAACCTCGCAGGTCAACAAGGGTTCGTACCACTCCTGATTGGTATGACTCTGCCTTGAACGTCATGTTGGTTGACAACGCTGATGAACCTGCGACGTATGAAGAAGCTATGGTGAGCCGAGATTCCGACAAATGGCTAGAAGCCATGAAATCCGAAATGGGATCCATGTACGAAAACCAAGTGTGGACTTTGGTGGACTTACCGGATGGCCGTAAGGCTGTCGATAACAAATGTATTTTCAAGAGAAAAACAGATGCTGATGGTAATGTTACCGTCTATAAAGCTCGACTTGTCGCGAAAGGGTTCCGACAAATTCAAGGAGTTGACTATGATGAGACTTTCTCACCAGTAGCGAAGCTAAAATCTGTGAGGATTTTGTTAGCAATTGCTGCATATTTCGATTATGAGATTTGGCAGATGGATGTCAAAACGGCGTTCCTTAATGGTGACATTGAGGAAGAGTTGTATATGGTACAACCCAAGGGTTTTGTCGATGCTAAAGATGCTGACAAGGTGTGCAAGCTTCAGCGCTCCATTTATGGACTGAAGCAAGCATCCCGGAGTTGGAATCAACGTTTTGATAAAGTAATCAAAAACTTTGGATTTATACAAACTTATGGAGAAGCTTGTATTTACAAGAAAGTGAGTGGGAGCTCTGTAGCATTCCTAGTACTATATGTAGATGACATATTGTTGATTGGGAATGATATAGAACTTCTTAATAGCGTCAAAACCTATTTGAATAATAGTTTTTCAATGAAGGATCTTGGCGAAGCGGCATACATTCTAGGCATCAAGATTTATAGAGATAGATCAAGACGCCTGATAGCGCTTTCACAAAGTACATACTTGGACAAATTTCTAAAGAAGTTTATAATGGAAGATAGCAAGAAAGGGTTCATGCCCATGTTGTCAGGTAAGACCTTAAGTAAGACTCAAAGTCCAGCTACGGCAGAAGATAGAGAGAAAATGAGTAATATTCCCTATGCCTCATCCATAGGTTCTATCATGTATGCCATGCTGTGTACAAGACCGGATATAGCACATGTTGTTAGTTTGACTAGCAGATATCAAAGTGATCCTGGAATGGAGCACTGGACAGCGGTCAAGAATATCCTAAAGTACCTAAATAGGACTAAGGATATGGTTCTTTCTTATGGAGGTGATGAACAGCTTGTTGTAAACGGTTACACCGATGCTAGTTGGAACACCGATCCGGATGACTCGAAGTCACAATCAGGATACGTATTTATTTTGAATGGTGCTGCAGTGAGCTGGAGGACTGCGAAGCAAAGCGTTGTGGCGAAATCTTCAACTGAATCGGAATACATAGCTACTTCGGAGGCTGCACAAGAAGCCGTTTGGATGAAGGAATTCATTACTAAACTTGGCGTGGTTCCCAGTGCGTTGGACCCGATGGCCATCTACTGTGACAACACAGGTGCCATAGCTAATGCACAGGAGCCAAGGTCACATAGCAAGCTGAAGCACATCAAGCTACGTTTCCACGCTATTCGCGAGTATGTCCGAGATGGTGACATAAAGATTTGCAAAGTACACACTGATCTGAATGTGGCAGATCCGTTGACTAAACCTCTCCCTAGGGCAAAGCATGACCAACACCAAAACGCCATGGGTGTTCGGTATATTACCATGTAATCTAGATTATTGACTCTAGTGCAAGTGGGAGACTATTGGAGATATGCCCAAGAGGCAATAATAAAAGTGATTATTATTATATCTTTGTGTTTATGATGAATATTTACATCCCATGCTATAATTGTATTATTAGGAAACACTAATACATGTGTGTTTTGTAAACATATAAGAGTCCCTAGTATGCCTCTTGTTGAACTAGCTTGTTGATTGATTGATGATCATGGTTTCCTGATCATGGACATAAGGATGTGATTAATAACAAGGTTATATCATTAGGAGAATGATGTGATGGACACACACACCCATAGTAAGCGTAGCATAAGATCAAGTCATTAAGTTCGTATTGCTGTAAGCTTTCAAATACATAGTAACCTGTTCCTTCGACCATGAGGTTATGTTAATCACCATCACCGGATGGATACTTTGATGACATCAAACGCCGCTTCGTAACTGGGTGGTTATAAAAGTGTCATTGGGTATTCTGAAAGTATGTGTTGAAGCGCATGAATCAAGATTGGGATTTGTCCATCCATATGACGGATAGATATGCTCTGGGCCCTCTCGGTGGAATGTCATCTAGTTAGCTTGCAAGCATGTGACTGGGTCCCAAGGGATGACATATCACGGAACGAGTAAAGAGTACTTATCAGTAACGAGGTAGAACTAGGTATGGAGATACCGACGATCAAACCTCGGATAAGTATAGTATCGCAAGACAAAGGGAATTAGTTTCGTATGTAAGTGGTTCAATCGATCGCGAAGTCATCGTTGAGTATGTGGGAGCCATTATGGATCTCCAGGTCCCGCTGATGGTTATTGATAGGAGATGTGTCTCTATCATGTCTACATATTCACGAACCGTAGGGTGACACACTTAAGGTTCGAAGTTGTTTTAAGTAGATATGGAATGTGCGTTGGAGACCGAATGTTGTTCGGAGTCTCGGATTGGATTCGGGACATCACGAGGAGATCCGGAATGGTCCGGAGAATAAGATTCATATATAGGGGATCATTTTCTAAGTTAGGAAATGTTCCGGAGTGTTTGTATGAGGATTCTAGAAGGTTTCGGAATGTTCGGGAAGGTTCTAGAAGATATCCTTGAGTTTGCTTGAAAATCAAGATAGGGATCAAGGAGTCCTGGTGGGTCAAGATATGGAGTCGTGGGGGAGGAGGACTCCTCCCCCCACCTCCAATCCGCCGGCCTACAAGGGAGGGGAGTCCTACAAGGACTCCCCCTCCCTAGGCGCCTCCCTTCTTTAAATAGAAGGGCAGCGGCACCCCCTCCTCCCCTGCTCCCATAACACCCAATCTCTGCCGCCTCTCTCCTCCACCATCTTCTGCACAGGCATAGGCGACGCCCTGCAGAATTCTCTACTCCACCACCACCACCACGCCGTCGTGCTGCTGGGATTCCGTGGAGAAGATCTACTACCTCCGCTGCTCGCTGGAACGGGGAGAGGAAGGTCTGCTTTGACTCCGCACGTGTGACCGACTGCGGAAGCGCTGCCGAAACGCGGCGCCGGAAGGATCGTCTACTTGTCCGACGGCGGAAGCGTTGCTGGAACGCGACGCCGGAAGGATCGTCCACACGATCTTGAGATCGGCAAGTGATCGACTACATCAACCACGAGATCTAATCTCGTTAACGCTTTCGGATCTACGAGGGTTAGTTCCTATCTATCTCGTTGCTCATGTCTAATAGATTAGATCTTGTCTTTTATCTAGATTAGATCTAGGTTTTGTTCGTTCTTGCGGTAGAAATTTTTTGTTTTCCATGCTACGAACCCATCATATTGTTCACTACATGTGTGTTCTTTCCACAAACTACTTATGGATCCACCAATGTCATTGCATGTGTGTTCTTTTCCACAAACCACATGGATCTACCAATTGTATTGCATGCGTGTTCTTTTCACAAACCACACATGGATCCACCAGTGTTCACTGCATGTGTGTTCTTTCCGCAAACCACGTATGGATCCACCAATGTCATTGCATGTGTGTTCTTTTCCACAAACCACATGGACTAACAAATGGCATTGCATGTGTGTTCTTTTCACAAAACACACATGGATCAACCAATGGCATTGCATGTGTGTTCTTTTCACAAAGCACACATGGATCCACCAGAGTCATTGCATGTGTGTTATTTCCACAATCCACACATGGATCAACCAGTGTTCACTGCATGTGTGTTCTTTCCACAAACCACTTATGGATCCACCAATGTCATTGCATGTGTTTTCTTTTCCACAAACACACATGTATCAACCAATGGCATTGCATGTGTGTTCTTTTCATAAACCACGCATGGATCCACTAGTGGTCACTGCATGTGTGTTCTTTCCACAAACCACACATGGATCCACCAGTGTCATTGCATGTGTGTTCTTTTCCACAAACCACATGGATCAACCAATGGCATTGCATGTGTGTTATTTTCACAAACCACACATGGTTCAACCAATGGCATTGCATGTGTGTTCTTTCCACAAACCACATATGAATCCACTAGAGTCATTGCATATTTGTTCTTTTCACAAACCACATATGGACCCAGTATAGTCATTGCATGTGTGTTCTTATAATAAAACTAGCACTAGAGTCATTGCATGTGTGTTCTTTCCACAACCCACATATGGATACACTAGAGTCATTGCATGTGTGTTCTTTCCACAAATCACACATGGATCAACCAATATCATTGCATGTGTGTTCTTTCCACAAACCACATACGGACCCACACATGGATCCACTAGAGTCATTGCATGTGTGTTATTGTCACAAACCAGACATGGATCAACCAGTGTTCACTGCATGTGTATTCTTTCCACAAACCACATATGGATCCACCAATGTCATTGGATGTGTGTTCTTTTCACAAACCACATATGTACCCACTAGAGTCATTGCATGTGTGTTCTTTTCACAAACCACACATGGATCCACCAGAGTCATTGCATGTGTGTTCTTTCCACAAACCAGACATGGATTCACCAGAGTAATTGCATGTGTTTTTTTTTCACAAAACACATATGGATCAACAAATGTCATTGCATGTGTGTTCTTTTCACAAACCACATATGGATACACCAGAATCATTGCATGTGTGTTATTTCCACAAACCACATATGGAACCACCAATGTCGTTGCATGTGTGTTCTTTCCACAAACCACACATGGATCCACCAGAGTAATTGCATGTGTGTTATTTTCAAAAACCACGTATGGATCAACAAATGTCATTGCATGTGTGTTATTTTCACAAACCACATAAGGATACACCAGAGTCATTGCATGTGTGTTCTTTCCAAAAACCACAGATGGATCCACCAATGTCATTGCATGTGTGTTCTTTCCACAAACCACACATGGATCAACCAATATCATTGCATGTGTGTTCTTTCCACAAACCACATATGGATCCACCAATGTCATTCCATGTGTGTTCTTTTCCACAAACCACATATGTATCCACTAGAGTCATTGCACGTGTGTTATTTTCCACAGATGGATCAACCAATATCATTGCATGTGTGTTCTGTCCGCAAACCACATATGGATCCACCAATGTCATTGCATGTGTGTTCTTTTCCAGAAACCACATATGTATCCACTAGAGTCATTGTATGTCTGTTCTTTTCCACAAACCACATATAGATCCACCAATGGCATTGCATGTGTGTTCTTTTCCACAAACCACATATGGATCTACTAGTGTTCATTGCATGTGTGTTCTTTTTCGCAAACCACATATGGATCCACCAGTGTTCACTGCATGTGTGTTCTTTCCACAAACCAGATATGGGTCCACCAATGTCATTGGGCGTGTGTTCTTTTCCACAAACCACATTAATCAACCAATGGCATTGCATGTGTGTTCTTTTCACAAACCAAACATGGATATACAAATTGCATTGCATGCGTGTTCTTTTCACAAACCACACATGGATCCACAAGTGTTCACTGCATGTGTGTTCTTTCCACAAACCACGTAATGTGTGTTCTTTTCCACAAACCACATGGATGAACCAATGGAATTGCATGTGTGTTCTTTTCACAAACCACACATGGATCAACCAATGGCATTGCATGTGTGTTCTTTTCACAAACCACACATGGATCTACCAGAGTCATTGCATGTGTGTTCTTTCCACAAACCACACATGGATCAACCAGTGTCACTGCAGGTGTGTTCTTTCCACAAACCACACATGGATCCACCAGTGTTCACTGGATGTGTGTTCTTTTCATTAACCACACATGGATCCACCAGTGTTCACTTCATGTGTGTTCTTTCCACAAACCACTTACGGATCCACCAATATCATTGCATGTGTGTTCTTTCCATAAACTACATATGGATCCACTAGAGTCATTGCATGTATGTTCTTTTCACAAACCACATACGGACCCACACATGGATCCACTAGAGTCATTGCATGTGTGTTATTGTCACAAACCACACATGGATCAACCAGTGTTCCCTGCATGTGTGTTCTTTCCACAAACCACTTATGGATCCACCAATGTCATTGCATGTGTGTTCTTTTCCACAAACCACATGGATCTACCAATGGCATTGCATGTGTGTTCTTTTCACAAACCAAACATGGATCAACCAATTGCATTGCATGCGTGTTCTTTTCACAAACCACACATGGATCCACCAGTGTTCACTGCATGTGTGTTCTTTCCTCAAACCACGTATGGATCCACCAGTGTCATTGCATGTGTGTCCTATCCACAAACCACATGGATTAACCAATGGCATTGCATGTGTGTTCTTTTCACAAACCACACATGGATCAACCAATGGCATTGCATCTGTGTTCTTTTCACAAACCACACATGGATCCACCAGAGTCATTGTATGTGTGTTATTTCCACAAACCACACATGGATCAACCAGTGTCACTGCATGTGTGTTCTTTCCACAATACACACATGGATCCACCAGTGTTCACTGCATGTGTGTTCTTTCCACAAACCACTTATGGATCCACCAATGTCATTGCATGTGTGTTATTTTCCACAAACACACATGTATCAACCAATGGCATTGCATGTGTGTTCTTTTCATAAACCACGCATGGATCCACCAGTGTTCACTGCATGTGTGTTCTTTCCACAAACCACAAATGGATCCACCAGTGTCATTGCATGTGTGTTCTTTTCCATAAACCACATGGATCAACCTGTTGGGGGGATACCCCCGGGTACGGTCACGCCGGGGTATAAAGGCCGAGTTAGCCGAGGTTCGGCAACGCCAAAGCGGATGCTGGCCGGGTCAACTCAAGGCAGGCCGAATCACGGGGTAACCCGGACCAGGGGGCGTTCGTCTAACTAAGTCTCAACCGACTTAAGTAGTAAGTCGGAAATGTCTGTTTCACTTGTATGCAGGAATGGATGTGGCCGGATCAACTATGATCTGGGTCACATCAAAGTTCTAGGAGAAGGAAGGAATCTCACTGGTCAAAAGAAGCTCCGGTACACACTACCTGAGCGAAGCAGACAAGGGAAGGACCACCGAGGCATGGCCGACAAGGGTGACGACGCTCATGTCGTCTGACGCGGGCGCCGCAGAGGCTCACGTAGCCCCTACATGTATGACGCGGGGGAAAAGCACCCCGGTTGGTTTACTCCTTTGGGAGAAGGCATATTCTCAGGAATATGCCTCCACGTATGCCCTAAGCAGAGACCTAGCCCCCTCTATATAAGGTGGGCTAGGGCCTCTGCAGAAGGGGTTCCGCTATTCTGATTTGGCTAGGGTTTTAAGTGTGGTCTGTGTGTGAGAGTAAGAGAGCTCCTTCTTCCTCCTCTCGCCAATACAGCTCTAGGAGCACTTGTAATCTTGGAAGCAAAGCAAATACAAACTTCTGTCTGAAGAATCACTTCACTATCCCTCCCTAGATTCCCCTAGCGTGTATTAGTCCCCACCTTTAGCCTATCCATGGCATCTGCCGTGACACCACCATGACAGTTGGCGCCCACCGTGGGGCTAGCGGCGCTAGCAGGGGTCAAGATCCGGACGGGAAACTTCATCGGCAGCGGCGAACGCATCGTCTCCGGGATTGTTCAGCGCTTTGGAGCGCTGGACTTCGTCAGCGACAACGCTGGCTGCTTCGGCACGCGCCCACTTCTGAGCAATGGCCTCTTCGTCAAGCTCGGCGCGCATAAGGTCTACGTTGCAGTTGACGTGTCGTGTGATCATCCGCGGCACGTTGTCGAGGCAGGGGAGCCACCCCTCACCGTGGTTCGCGGGGTGCGTATCGCTCGCTCCCCGGACCATGCGGAGGTGATGATGACTGTGCCTGGTGCGGGCGCGAGCAAGGATCCGGCGCCAGATCCAGAGGTAACGCCTAAGGCACCGAGGAAAGGTAGAGGTCCTCCACTAGAGAGGCCAGAGAATGTGTTGAGGGAAGCGATGGATAGCTTGGCAAACCCTGTGGTAGCAGCAGTAGATCCGGCTCGGGCGCAGGCCGAGCTAGAAGAAACTAGGCAAAAAATACTAGAGGGTGCAAAAAAGATAGCCGCGGCACAGCAGTCGTTGAATATGACGCTGCGTGAGTACGCAAAGGCGAACAAAGTTGACGCTGTAAAACTAAAAGGGAGAAATCTCATGAGCGAGATGAACAGAGAGGGTGATACTGGAATTGAGGAATCAGAAAACTGTTTGTCCGTGGGGCTGCCGAGGTATGGTACCCCGGCAAAGAACCTTAGAGCAGCGGATGCAGCTGCATCTGAGTTAGAGGGTCTAATGGGTGAGGTTCGGCAAAGACAACAAGATAGGGTTAACGAGCTGGTTCGGATCGCGAACAGACAAAACGAACAACTACTCAGAGCTAACCCGGAGAGAGTTGGAGCCTCCAAGATTGTCCATTCGGCGATGGGTAACCTGGAGAAATCCGTTGGAGCTGCATCGTCTCATCATAGTGGTCCAAGGAGAGAAGAGGTAGTAACCTCGGCCAGATGGAACAAACAGATCGTCCCGTATTACCCAACGCGGGCAGGCAAAGGAAAAGAAGCACAAAAAAATGATGATCGACGGAGTGTGAGCCGAGGTGAAGCTGGTCGAGGTAACCGCGACCAAGGCAATGCCGGTCAAGGGAATGCCGTCAACGGCAATGCCGAACAGCGAAACTCGGCAGGAGCAGGACAACCGCAGCAGCGGAATATACCAAGGCAAGAGCAAAGTGCCGGCCGAGGTATGCAACAGAAAGGTGCTCCACGAGAGCAAGACAGGTATAATGATGGAGATTCGGAAATGGCAAACTACGTTGGCAGAGATGATCCAGATTGCTGATTCGTATGCTCTGGGTGATCCGACCCAACCTAGGCTCGTGTCAAACGAGTCAAACGATGAGTACTACCAGAGAGATGGAGTCGGGTCATCCCGGAGGAATGACTATAGAGGGAAAAGGAGAGATGACAGACCGGATTATCGATACGGTTCGCAACAAGTCGCGGTTGTGAATCAAGATCAGCCCGGAGCAGGGGGCAGTCAACGCCAGAAAACTGGAGGGCAGTGGACTCCGAGAAACGATGGCAAGAAAACTTGGACACCAGAGCAAAAGAAACAGTGGCAAGAAAAGAAAGACCGTCTGAGGTATACTTATGAGTTGATGTTGGATCAACCGTGTAAATTTCACACGCCAAATACGAATAACCCAGCGGGTCATACAACGAGGCAATGTGAGTGGATGCGCAAGATCGAACAAGGTGGTTCGGGGAATGCTCAGGCACCGCGGAATGATCAGCCACGGCAGGAGTTACCCCGGCAGCAATTGCTCTCCGGAGCGAACACGCAACAGCTAATGTTGCCTCCCCCTCCGCCGAGGTATGATAACAATGAGAGAAGGGATGTAGTGCATCAAGTGGAAAATCAGCATCAGCCGGATCAGAGGTACCCCGGAAATGAGGGGAGAAATGAGTACAGAGAGCATCATCAGAGCTATTGTGTGTTCACCACTGAGGAAACGGATAGAAAGAGCTTGCAGCGGCGACATATGGAGGTGAATGCAGCGATGCCTACAGTAACTAGGTATATGCCTTGGTCTGACCAAGAAATCACCTGGAGCATCAAGGATCATCCCAAGCTTATTCCAAGCCCTGGTTCGTATGCGTTGGTGTTGGATCCGACATTCATTAGACCTAGCATTAACGTAAGGTTCTCAAAGGTACTGATCGACAATGGCAGTAGCATTAACATCATGTATGCGGACACAATGCGCAAGTTGGGTATCTCGGAGAACATGCTATAGGCCACGAGGACAACTTTCCATGGTATTGTGCCCGGCATTTCTTGTGAGCCCATAGGCAAGGTCCGGGTTGATGTATTGTTCGGCACGAGGGATAACTACCGAACCGAAAATTTGGAGTTCGAGGTGGTGAACTTAGAAAGTGCGTACCACGCGTTACTCGGAAGACCAGCGCTGAACAAGTTCATGGAGAGCTATCATATTAGTTACTTGAAGATGAAGTTGCCCGGACCAAACGGGGTGATTACCATTGCTGGGGATTTCCGACGTTCCATGGAGTGTGCGTCGGCCGGGGCTAACTTAGCCGAGTCACTTGTGATTGCGCAGGAAAAAAGAAAAATTCAAGAGGTGGCGACATTGGCTCAGTCCGCGCAGCAATATATGTCGGCGCTGAGTAACCCGCATGGAAGTGTCTCCTTCCAGGCCACGAAAGATACCAAGAAGGTTCCTGTTGATGACATGTTCCCGGAGCGCACCGTAACAATTGGTGCTGGGGTAAGTGATAAATAGGAAAGAGAGCTCGTCAGCTTCCTCCGTGAGAATCGGGACATTTTTGCTTGGTCCACACAAGACTTGCAAGGTGTTCCGAGGGAGTTGGCCGAGCACTCTTTGAATGTGAGACCCGGGGCTAAGCCAGTGAAGCAACCTCTCCGCCGCTTCGCCGAAGATAGGAGGAAAGTCATCGGGGATGAGATAGCTCGGTTGCTAGCTGCAGGATTTATCATGGAAGTTCTTTACCCGGATTGGCTGTCTAATCCGGTGTTGGTGGAGAAGAAGAAGGATGATCTGAACGTGGCAGTGGTTTGGCGAATGTGTATCGATTACACGAACCTGAACAAGGCATGTCCAAAAGATCCATTTCCGCTGCCAAGAATAGATCAGGTCATAGACTCAACTGCTGGATGTGAATTGTTGTCATTCATTGATGCATATTCTGGTTTCCACCAGATACCTCTGAATCCGGATGATCAAATAAAGACTGTGTTTATTACCCCGTATGGGGCTTATTGCTATCGCACCATGTCGTTTGGTCTACGTAATGCAGGGGCAACGTACCAAAGATATTTGCAAAAATGTTTGCACGACCAAATTGGTCAAAATGTACAAGTGTACGTGGATGATGTGGTTATCAAGACCAAGGAAAGCAAGAAGCTCCTTGACGATATCAGGCAAACGTTTGCAAACCTAAGGAGGTTCCGGATGAAACTTACCCGGAAAAATGCACCTTCGGTGTCTCTGCTGGGAAATTGCTCGGTTTTCTTGTTTCCAGCCGAGGTATCGAGGTTAATCCAACCAAAATCCAGGCCATCAAACGAATGGAACTGCCGAAGTGTCTTAATGATGTCCAGAAGTTCACAGGTTGCCTGGCCTCGTTAAGTCGGTTTTTATGTCGGTTGGGAGAAAAGGCATTGCCTCTTTACCAACTCATGAAAAAGTCGGATAAGTTCGTTTGGACACCGCATGCCGATGAAGCCTTTGCCCACTTGAAGAAGATGTTAGCCACTGCACCAGTGTTAGCCTCACCACTATCAAAGGAGCCAATGTTGCTCTATATAGCCGCAACCAACCGAGTTGTAAGTGCAGTGATAGTGGTGGAGCGCGACGAGGAAGGTAAGTCGGTGCAAAGGCCAGTGTATTACTTGAGCGAGGTGTTGTCAGCCTCAAAGTAGAACTATCCACACTATCAAAAGGTGGCGTATGGCGTGTACATGGCCGCTAAGAAGCTGAAGCACTACTTTGAGGAGCATCCCATCAGGGTCATATGTGAGGCCCCATATCCGAGATAATGAGTAACAAGGATGCGAGTGGCAGAATTGCAAAATGGGCAATTGAGCTAGCTCCTTATGCGCCACAATATGACAGAAGAGAAGCCATGAAATGTCAAGCTGTGGTGGACTTTTTCGTGGACTGGGCCGAGGTGCAATACGAACCGCCACTCCTAGATCCGAACTATTGGCGAATGCACTTTGACGGATCAAAAACCAAAACCGGGCTAGGTGCCGGAGTTGTACTTACTTCGCCAAAGAAGGACCAGTTGAAATACATGCTGCAGATCCATTCCGCGGCGTCAAACACTGTCGCTGAGTATGAAGCACTTGTGCACGGGCTCAAGGTGGCAAAAGAGATTGGGATGCGTCGGATCATATGCTTTGGCGACTTGGATTTGGTGGTGCAGCAAGTGTCGGGACTATGGGACGCCCTTGATCCAAACATGGCGCTGTACAGATTTCATGTGCAGAAGATATCTGGTTACTTTGAGGGATGCGAATT
Source organism: Avena eriantha (assembly GCA_910589775.1). Taxonomy (NCBI): domain Eukaryota; kingdom Viridiplantae; phylum Streptophyta; class Magnoliopsida; order Poales; family Poaceae; genus Avena; species Avena eriantha. Next base: position 39,102 of record CAJUXJ010001359.1, read on the forward strand.
TCACCATGTACCTTGGGTGGAAAATGAGGCTGCCGACATGCTGTCGAAGCTCGGGTCAACCCGACAAGCAATTCCACCGGGTGTAGCATTAGAGCACCTCAGGAAACCATCCATCACGCCCTCCCCAGAAACCGACTCAATCTATGTTCCGGAGGACACGGAATCCAGAGCTGTGCCCATGGATATTTACATGGGAAGTGGTGCGCGAAACCCGGGGACTGCCTCGGCAAACCCGGGGACTACTTTAGTGAACCCGGGGACTGCTTCGTAAGACCCGAGGACTGCTCAGCATGATCCGGTTGAAGTTATGCCGGTGGATCAGATGGAGATTGATGAGGATGTGTTCCCTATGCGAGCAATACCATCTTGGGCACTACCTATATTTCAATTCCTGAAAGATGGAACGTTACCCACTTAGAAAGTGCTATCCAGGCAAACACAGAGGAGGGCAAAGGCGTACACGATCATCAATTCCGAACTATACAAAAGAAGTGTGACCAATGTCCTCCAGCGATGTGTTGACCCGGAAGAAGGGCTTGACATCCTCCGAGATATACATCAAGGGGAATGCGGGGATCACGCCTCGTCCCGAGCCTTGGTAGCAAAAGCTTTCCGGCACGGATTCTACTGGCCAAGTGCCTTAGAGCAAGCAGAAGATTTGGTGAGAAAATGTAATGGTTGTCAGAGGTACGCTACCAAGACACATATGCCAATGTCGGAACTCAAGACCATACCAATTACTTGGCCATTTGCCGTGTGGTGCTTGGATATGGTCGGCCCGTTCAAACCAGCAAGGGAAATATGACTCACATTTTAGTAATGGTGGACAAGTTTACGAAGTGGATTGAAGTAAAGCCTATAAGAAAATGTGATGGAGCTACGGCCATAACGTTTCTCAAGGATATCATCTTGAGGTACGGTTATCCTCACAGTATCATAACTGATAATGGCACATATTTTGCGGAAGGAGCATTTGCGCGTTTCTGCCGGGATAAGAAGATCCGGCTGGACGTAGCCTCGGTAGCCCACCCGCATCGAACGGACAAGTGGAAAGATCCAACGGATTAGTATTATCCGGGATAAAACCTCGGCTCATTGAGCCGCTGCAAAGATCAGCGGGGTGCTGGATAGAAGAACTACCAGCGGTACTGTGGAGTTTAAGAACAACTCCGAATCGATCAATAGGCTATACGCCGTTTTTTCTGGTATATGGGGCAGCAGTTGTATTACCAGCCGACATAGAGCATGATTCGCCTAGGGTCACCCAATAGACAGAAGCCGAAGTGCAAGAATCCCGGCAAAATGATGTTGATCTGCTGGAAGAAGCGAGAGAACTGGCATTGTCCATATCCGCCATATATCATCAAAATCTCTGACGCTATCATAGCCGGAAAGTAAGCCCCCGAGTCTTTCGGGAAGGCGATCTGGTGCTCCGGTTGATACAACGTACTGCTGGCATGCATAAATTATCCCCACATGGGAAGGGCCATTCATCATGAGCAAGGGATTGCACAATGATTCTTATTATCTTATAGATGCAAAGCCACAGGAAAAGAACAAGGCGGACAGGTCCGGCGAGGAATTTAAGCGTCCATGGAATGTAGCTCTCCTTCGTCCTTTCTACACTTAGGAAAGAAGTGTATGTATCCGAGTCTTCTCATGTGTCGGTATGTATGCCGGCAATGAGCTTATCAATGAAGTGTTGGCACCTCGAGCAGTAACTCGGGGACTGCCTTAATAATATTTGTTGTCTTTTGTGCGTTAGCTGGAATAAGTTGTTCTACTTAACTCGAATTAGTAATGTGTGAGCACCAAGAACCCAACTCTTTGACTTGCTGCTGTCCAACAAGAATTGGCTTCATGGCAAGTAAGAGAACAAGTTTGGAATTGCGTAGCACATGAAAAACGACTAAGGAAAAGAATTTCTTCGAGCCGACGTTTGTTTTTCGGACTAACCTTGTATTTATTTTCAAGTTATTATGCAGTTTTATTTTTGAGCTAAATCTAAAAGTTTCCTAGTATTGTTAAGACAATTTTTGAAGTTCGGATTCGTAAATCGTAAAACCGAATCAAGGTAGACACGAGCCGAGCCAAAAGATTGGACAAACAAGAAAAAGAAACTCGGGGACTACGCCCAAGTTAATCCGGCATAAGAACTTAGTAGCAAAATATCACATGTATATGGGATACAACTCCACCCGGCATACCGGGGATCTGATAAATTTTCAAGTTTTTTCGCTCAAGGAGCAGCAGGAGGAGGAAGTTCGGCATCATCTTCGCCGTCTTCGATATCCGAGGCATCATCTTCTCCATCACCGTCCGAGCCATCTTCATCGTTCTCAACCTCTTCGTCCCCAGTGGCTTCCAGGAAGCTCGGTCCCTCAGCCCATTCATGAATGGGAGCGTATTCGATGAGGCTACGGGCGCAAGCCTGGCGCCGAGCTACCCACTCCAGGTCATTGGTCCATCTGGATCCTATGCGCAGGCGTGTCAAGAGGTTGAGATCGATCTTCTCATACCACGTGAGTATGTGGTGAAGAATGGTATTAGCTGCGGCACGTCCAGCGGATTCTCTCTAGAGGTCGAGCTGGGTCTCAGTTTCTATTAGCTTCTCAACAAGGATCGCGGTGGTCTCCGGAGTATCTTCTCCAGGCCAGAATGTGTTGAAGATGCGAACTGCAGCGTCGAGGATGTCCTTGCCATAATTCTTGATGAGCTCCACGCGAGATGACAAGCTGACCAACATGACCTCCATGTCATAGGGAATATCTTCACCGTCAGGAGCGTCAGGAGTACCCCTTTCTCGGCGGAAGTCTGCAACTGCTGCGCTCGCAATAGCAGTGCACTCTGGAAATTTGCCTGGAAACAAGACAAAGGAAGAAGGTAAAGAAAATACATATGACGTAACCCGGAGAAGTAGGTCGGATAAGGGAAAGGAGCTTACGTGATATATGGCTGAGGATCCGGGTCAACTCCCTGGTGCAGTCATCACGTCTCTTACGAAGCTGCTCAAGCTCAGCATTCGCCGACTCAAGCTAGACGTCGGACTCCTTGAGTAGATCCTGGTCCTTGGTGATTTGGAGATGGAGGTGCTCGCACTCTTCTAAGTAATCCTGGCCAACCTTTTGGAGCTCGGATTGGTGTTGGGCCTTCATTTTCTCCATCTCAGCCTTGAGCCTAGCGATCTCATTGTCCTTGGTCCGGTGGAGGGCGAGCTCATCATCTTTTTTCTTAAGCTCGGCTTGATGCTGCCCTGCTTGTTCGAGAAAATGCAGCATCATATCAGGCACGGGCACACTATCTTCAAGCGATGCTGAAATAGTGTGTTGACCCGGCAGAGCCAAGGTATGGATGTTTGCCGAGCCAAGGAGAAAAGGAAATGGAAAGCACTGTAAGGTCGGACAAAAATGACTTACCCTTGATCTGCTCCAGATTCTTCCGCATAATCTTGTTCTCAGCCTCCACCCCAGTTGCGGAAACCGAATGATGAGATTAGTTTGGCAGAGGAAGATGAAGAAAAACGAAGAAGCGCCAAGGAAGAAATTTACCCCTTTTCTCGTATTCCGCGAGAAGTGCAGCTTGCTTTGCGTGTAGCATCTTGTGGGTATCCAGCAGACGTTCGAATTCAGCACTCCGGCGATTGGTGGTCACCTGAAAGGAGTACAGAAACATAAATTAGCTTGGTGCATATTCGAAGAGTACAAAAATCCGGGCCAAGTGGAACATAACCCGGCTTTAGGTGTGTGCATATTCGAAGTGTACAAAAATTCGGGCCAAGTGGAACTTAACCCGGCTCTAGGTGTGTACATATTCGAAGTGTACAAAAATCCGGGCCAAGTGGAACTTAACCCGGCTCTAGGTGTGTGCATATTCGAAGTGTACAAAAATCGGGGCCAAGTGGAACTTAACCCGGCTCTAGGTGTGTGCATATTCAAAGTGTACAAAAATCTGGGCCAAGTGGAACTTAACCCGGCTCTAGGTGTGTGCATATTCGAAGTGTACAAAAATCCGGGCCAAGTGGAACCTAACCCGGCTCTAGGTGTGTGCATATTCGAAGTGTACAAAAATCCGGGCCAAGTGGAACCTAACCCGGCTCTAGGTGTGTGCATATTCGAAGTGTACAAAAATCCGGGCCAAGTGGAACCTAACCCGGCTCTAGGTGTGTGCATATTCGAAGTGTACAAAAATCCGGGCCAAGTGGAACCTAACCCGGCTCTAGGTGTGTGCATATTCGAAGTGTACAAAAATCCGGGCCAAGTGGAACCTAACCCGGCTCTAGGTTTGTGCATATTCGAAGTGTACAAAAATCCGGGCCAAGTGGAACTTAACCCGGCTCTAGGTGTGTGCATATTCGAAGTGTACAAAAATCCGGGCCAAGTGGAACTTAACCCGGCTCTAGGTGTGTGCATATTCGAAGTGTACAAAAATCCAGGCCAAGTGGAACGTAACCCGGCTCTAGGTGTGTGCATATTCGAAGTGTACAAAAATCCGGGCCAAGTGGAACCTAACCCGGCTCTAGGTGTGTGCATATTCGAAGTGTACAAAAATCCGGGCCAAGTGGAACCTAACCCGGCTCTAGGTGTGTGCATATTCAAAGTGTACAAAAATCCGGGCCAAGTGGAACCTAACCCGGCTCTAGGTGTGTGCATATTCGAAGTGTACAAAAATCCGGGCCAAGTGGAACCTAACCCGGCTCTAGGTTTGTGCATATTCGAAGTGTACAAAAATCCGGGACAAGTGGAACTTAACCCGGCTCTAGGTGTGTGCATATTCGAAGTGTACAAAAATCCGGGCCAAGTGGAACTTAACCCGGCTCTAGGTGTGTGCATATTCGAAGTGTACAAAAATCCGGGCCAAGTGGAACGTAACCCGGCTCTAGGTGTGTGCATATTCGAAGTGTACAAAAATCCGGGCCAAGTGGAACTTAACCCGGCTCTAGGTGTGTGCATATTCGAAGTGTACAAAAATCCGGGCCAAGTGGAACTTAACCCGGCTCTAGGTGTGTGCATATTCGAGGTGTATAAAAATCCGGGCCAAGTGGAACCTAACCCAGCTCTAGTGTGTGCATATTCAAAGTGTACAAAAATCCGGGCCAAGTGGAACTTAACCCGGCTCTAGGTGTGTGCATATTTGAAGTGTACAAAATCTGGGCCAAGTGGAACTTAACCCGGCTCTAGGTGTGTGCATATTCGAAGTGTACAAAATCTGGGCCAAGTGGAACTTAACCTGGCTCTAGGTGTGTGCATATTCGAAGTGTACAAGATCCGGGCCAAGTGGAACTTAACCTGGCTCTAGGTGTGTGCATATTCAAAGTGTACAAGATCCGGGCCAAGTGGAACTTAACCCGGCTCTAGGTGTGTGCATTTTCGAAGTTGTCGCAGAGCTACGTTAATTTTCTGAGGAGCATCCGACCGAGTAACAAGTTACTCCCCCGGAGGCTCGGGGACTAATGGTTATATCATCATTATCTACAGCATATAAAGGGGAAGCGACGTACCTCCATCATCCGACCCGCGAGGTTGATTGCCTTAGCGGCTGTGTTCATTTGGGCGGAAAATTCAGCGGGGCCAAACCTCTCCGGGAGATCGTCGTCATGGACGAACTCAGCCTTGTTCCAGTTGTTGACAAATTCAATCAACATCGGAGAGTACCGCTCGCCGGTGGGCATATGGGGCGCCACCAAGCCCTTCGCGTGCGCCTCTTTCCTCTCAACCAAGGCAAGGGCTGGGCTAGTGTGCAGAACCATCTGTTGTGCATCGGTTGGCTCGGCGGGGCGTCCTTCGCTGCTGGAGCCTTCTTGGGACGCATTGATGCGAGGGTACGCTGCCCAGCCTCGACGAATGCTGATTTGGTAGCGTCAGGAGCCTTTTTGCCCTTTGCTTGCTGGGAAGAGGAAGTGGTTGCAGTGGATTTTCCCTTAGGAGCTGTGGGGGTAGTTCCTCGCCGAGGTTGAGAAGACTCGGACGAGGCGGAGGATCTTGGTGCTGGTGCTCTTGTTGCTGGACTTGGTGCAGCTGCTGATTTTCTTGCTACCGGACTTGGTGCTGGTGCCAGAACTGGTGCTGGAGCTGGTGCTGGTGCCGAGGTAGCTTCGGTGGCTGCTGGTTGCGGCGACGCCGAAGTTGTGGATGTCGTCGCCTCGGCTGGGCTGGCCTCCCCCGCTCCAAGGTTACCCTCCTCTTGACGAGGTAGAACAGAACCCGGAGCAGCCGCAGAACCCTCAGGAATAGGGCTCAGCGGGCGTGACTCATCGTCACGAGGAGGAGAAGGGCTAGGCCGGAGCGGCGAAGAGATGCTAGATCCACTCTAAGGGACCTCCACCGCAGCCCTGCCAAATCAAATAATGTCAGAAGAGAAATTACAACAATGCAAGGAAGAGCAAGTTGCAGAAGGAAAAATGACTTACGCATCCGAGGTTTGGGGCTCCTTGGGTTTCCGAGCCCTTCGTGCTGGGGCCTTGCCTGTTGGCTTGGAGACAGTTTTGTCTCTGGACTTCTTTCGCCTTTTGGCAGGCTGAGAAGGTCCGAAGGAAGAACTTGGTGCCGCTCCGCGCTTTTTCTTCGGCGCTACCGGAACAGGTTCGCCCGTAGCAAGGGGAGGGTCCTCGTGGTTCAAACACCTCGACATCCGAGCCATCTTCATCACCGGATTAGCTGATGCCGAAAAAGCATAAGAAAGGGGGACAGCATCAACAGGTTCAAATATCTCGACATCCGAGCCATCTTCATCACCGGCCAATCTCTAATAGAAGAGGATTTACCCGTGGGTCACTTTGTAGCGTCGGTCATCGGGAGGAACATCTCCTGGTCCGGCTCTTCCTCGTCCGGGGTCTCCCGGTCAGGCGCCCACTTAAGGGTCGGATCGGTGCCGTCCTCGAGGGTCTGCTGAAGAAATAGCTGAGGAAAATAATGAACATCAGAGTCAAAAATGCAACAATGACCGACATATAATTAGCCCGGAGTAAGTTTACACCACGAAGCTTACCGTGGGAGGAAGCCTGTCACGGCAAAAATGCTCAATTCCCCACGTCCACTCAGAGGAGAAGTCCTTGTGGGTGGTGAAGAGAGCCTTAACCCGGCGATAAATCTCCGTGTTGCTCAACTCAAAGGATGAGGTCCGGATGGGGTCGCGGCCGAAGGTCATGTGGCACACCTTGTGGGTGCGCTTCTGGAGGGGGAAATTCGGTGGCGCACGAACGTGATCATAGCGTCCTCGTTGCACAACCCGAGCTTCTTCAGCTCCGCGAACCTCTTGTTTACCTGGTTGGCCAAGGCCGTGGGCTTCTTGGGGATGACATCCCACAGTTCCGGGTTAGGTGGACCCGGAGTATAGGGGAGCAGCCGGATTAAGTCTTCGGTGCCTGTATTCCAAACATAAAAGAAAGTCCGGGCCTACCCCTTGCAGGAGTCCAGCCCGGTGACCCGGGGGAAAACGGAAAGCCTCCGGGGTGAGATGGACGCAGCTCCAAATTGAGTGAGCTGCTTGTCCTCCGGATCAAGTTGGATGTTCGGGATAACATTGCGACGAAGGCCAAAAAACCGGATCCACGGTTCCTTCATGGGCCATAGTCCGGCGTAGCCTTCGATCATGGAAGCGAAAGCGGAGAGAGAAGTAATGGCATTGGCAGGAAGGTGGTGCGGCTGGAGTTCGTAGGTGCTAAGCCAATCCCGGAAGAAGTCGCTGACCGGCAAACCGAACCCCCGCTAGAAGTGGGACAAGAACACATGGTACTCACCCGGATTGGGTGAGGGGGCCAGTTCGGCGGAGGCAAGATGAGCGGCGACACCGGCAGGGATGCGTCTGGTGGGTTAGATCCAATACAAGTCGTCTTGGCAGACCCAAGACCGGGCCAACGCACCACGGTCCGCCGCCACGGTGTCCTCCTCCATCTCTTGCTCCGCGACGACGAGCTCCTCCTCCGTCATCTGGTGTTCGATGCCCTCGCTGGCGCTAGCGGTGGTGGGGGGCAGCGCCCTAGATTGGCAACAACCCGTGGTGGAGGGGGCGCGTAGCGGTGGCGAAGATGCAGAGATGTGGGGAAAAAGTGCGGCGGCGGCGCTGCTACTTGGGAGCACTGGCGGCAGCGTGGTCGCGAGGAAGACGAAGAAGAAAAGCAAGGGGCAGAGGGGCGCGGAAGGGGAAAAATCCTAAGGGGTGCGCCCCTCCCCTATTTAACCTCTCCCACGAGGGGAAAGTGGGATCGTGTCCTGCAGGCGCGCCACACGATGTGGTCGTGTATTACCCGCATCAACCAATCAGCACGAAGCCACACGGAAGGCCACATAACGAAATTGATCCCATGACGTGACGCGTGGATGCGGTAAACGAGGAGGCAGGCGTGACGTGACCCGAGCACAGTGATAACTGACAATTACTACCACGGTTACTGTGCTGGCCCTTAAATAAGACAACATAATCATTAGCCTCCACGTGGGTTGGCGTACGAGAGAAGGAAGCAAGATCCAGATGGCACCGTGGTAACCCAGCCAGCAAGTAAACACTTGGAATGTGCAGAGGGAAAGTAAAACCAAGAGGTCCGAGTTGAAGTGGTAACCTGGCCGGCAAGTGAAAACTTGGAACGTGCGAAGGGAACATAAATCCATATAATCCGAGATAAAGAGCTAGCTCGGAAATAACGTCCAGAGCTCAAAATTGAACCTGATGTGGCCTTAGCGGCCAAGGCAGCTAAGACCGCACCAGCTTCGGGGACTAATGTTGGGGGGATACCCCCGGGTAGGGTCACGCCGGGGTATAAAGGCCGAGTTAGCCAAGGTTCGGCAAGGCCAAAGCGGATGCTGGCCGGGTCAACTCCAGGCAGGCCGAATCACGGGGTAACCCGGACCAGGGGCGTTCGCCTAACTAAGTCTCAACCGACTTAAGCAGTAAGTCGGAAATGCCTGTTTCACTTATATGCAGGAACAGATGTGGCCGGATCAACTATGATCCGGGTTACGTCAAGCTTCTAGGAGAAGGAAGGAATCTCCCTGGTCAAAAGAAGCCCCGGTACGCACTACCTGAGCGAAGCAGACAAGGGCAGGACCACCGAGGCGTGGCCGACAAGGGTGACGACGCCCATGTCGGCTGACGCGGGCGCCGCAGAGGCTCACGTAGCCCCTGCATGTATGACGCGGGGGAAAAGCACCCCGGTCAGTTTACTGCTTTGGGAGAAGGCATATTCTCAGGAATATGCCTCCACGTATGCCCTAAGCAGAGACCTAGCCCCCTCTATATATGGTGGGCTAGGGCCTCTGCAGAAGGGGTTCCGCTATTCTGATTTGGCTAGGATTTTAAGTGTGGTCTGTGTGTGAGAGTAAGAGAGCTCCTTCTTCCTCCTCTCGCCAATACAGCTCTAGGAGCACTTGTAATCTTGGAAGCAAAGCAAATATAAACTTCTGTGTGAAGAATCACTTCACTATCCCTCCCTGGATTCCCCTAGCGTGTATTAGTCCCCACCTATAGCCTATCCATGGCATCTGCCGTGACACCACCACGACAGAACCAATGGCATTGCATCTGTGTTCTTTTCACAAACCACACATGGATCAACCAATGGCATTGCATGTGTGTTCTTTCCACAAACCACATATGAATCCACTAGAGTCATTGCATATGTGTTCTTTTCACAAACCACATATGGACCCACTATAGTCATTGCATGTGTGTTCTTATACTAAAACTAGCACTAGAGTCATTGCATGTGTGTTCTTTCCACAAACCACACATGGATCCACCAGAGTCATTGCATGTGTGTTCTTTCCACAAACCAGATATGGATACACCAATGTCATTGCATGTGTGTTCTTTCCACAAACCACACATGGATCAACCAATATCATTGCATGTGTGTTCTTTCCACAAACCACATATGGATCCACCAATGTCATTGAATGTGTGTTCTTTTCCACAAACCACATATGTATCCACTAGAGGCCTTGCATATGTGTTCCTGTCATGAAGCACATATTGATCCACCAGTGTTCATAGCATGTGTGTTCTTTCCACAAACCACATATGGATCCACTAGAGTCATTGCATGTGTGTTCTTTTCACAAACCACATATGGATCCACCAATGTTATTGCATGTGTGTTCTTTACATGACCCACATATGGATCCACCAATGTCATTGCATGTGTGTTCTTTCCACTAACCACACATGGATCCACTAGAGTTCATTGCATGTGTGTTCTTTCCAAAACCACATCTGTATCTACTAGAGTCATTGCATGTGTGTTCCTATCATGAACCACATAAGGATCCACTAGTAGTAATTGCATGTGTGTTCTTTTCCACAAACCACATATGTATCCACTAGAGTCATTGCATGCGTGTTCTTTTCACAAACCACACATGGATCCACCAGAGTCATTGCATGTGTGTTCTTTCCACAAACCACACATGGATCCACCAATGTCATTGCATGTGTGTTCTATTCCACAAACCACACATGGATCAACAAATGTCATTGCATGTGTGTTCTTTTCACAAACCACATATGTATCCACTAGAGTCAATGCATGTGTGTTCTTTTCACAAACCACACATGGATCCACCAGAGTCATTGCATGTGTGTTCTTTCCACAAACCACACATGGATCCACCAGAGTAATTGTATGTGTGTTCTTTTCACAAACCACGTATGGATCAACAAATGTCATTGCATGTTTGTTCTTTTCACAAACCACATATGGATACACCAGAGTCATTGCATGTGTGTTCTTTCCACAAACCACACATGGATCCATCAATATCATTGCATGTGTGTTCTTTCCACAAATCACACATGGATGAACCAATATCATTGCATGTGTGTTCTTTCCACAAACCACATATGGATCCACCAATGTCATTGCATGTGTGTTCTTTTCCACAAACCCCATATGTATCCACTAGAGTCATTGCATGTGTGTTCTCTTCCACACATGGATTAACCAATATCATTGCATGCCACAAAACACATATGGTCCACCAATGTCATTGCATGCGTGTTCATTTCCACAAACCACATATGTATCGACTAGAGTCATTGCATGTGTGTTCTTTTCCACAAACCACATATGGATCCACCAATGTCATTGCATGTGTGTTCTTTTCCACAAACCACATATGGATCCACTAGTGTTCATCGCATGTGTGTTATTTTCCACAAACCACATATGTATCCACTAGATTCATTGCATGTGTGTTCTTTTCACAAACCACACATGGATCCACCAGTATTCACTGCATATGTCTTCTTTCCACAAACCACACATGGATCCACCAGTGTTCACTGCATGTGTGCTCTTTCCACAAACCACATATGGATCAACCAATGGCATTGCATGTGTGTTCTTTTCACAAACCACACATGGATCAACCAATGGCATTGCATATGTGTTCTTTTCACAAACCACACATGGATCAACCAATGGCTTTGCATGTTCGTTCTTTTCACAAACCACACATGGATAAACCAATGGCATTGCATGTTCGTTATTTTCATAAACCACACATGCATCCACCAGAGTCATTGCATGTGTGTTCTTTCCACAAACCACACATGGATCAACTAGTGTCATTGCATGTGTGTTCTTTCCACAAACCACATATGGGTCATCCCATGTCATTGCATGTGTGTTCTTTCCATTAACCACATATGGATCCACTAGGGTCATTGCATGTATGTTCTTTTCACAAACCACATATGGACCCACACATGGATACACTAGAGTCATTGCATGTGTGTTATTGTCCAAACCACACATGGATCAACCAGTGTTCACTACATGTGTGTTCTTTCCACAAACCACTTATGGATCCACCAATGTCATTGCATGTGTGTTCTTTTCCACAAACCACATGGATCTACCAATGGCATTGCATGTGTGTTCTTTTCACAAACCACACATGGATCAACCAATGCCATTGCATGTGTGTTCTCTTCACAAACCACACATGGATCCACCAGTGTTCACTGCATGTGTGTTCTTTCCACAAACCACATATGGATCCACCAGTGTCATTCCATGTGTGTTCTTTTCCACAAACCACATATGGATCCACTAGACTCATTGCATGTGTGTTCTTTTCCACAGATGGATCAACCAATATCATTGCATGTGTGTTCTTTCCACAAACCACATATGGATCCACCAATGTCATTACATGTGCGTTCTTTTCCACAAACCACATATGTATCCACTAGAGTCATTGTATGTGTGTTCTTTTCCACGAACAACATATAGATCCACCAATGTCATTGCATGTGTGTTCTTTTCCACAAACCACATATGGATCCACTACTGTTCACTGCATGTGTGTTCTTTTCCGCAAACCACATATGGATCCACCAGTGTTCACTGCATGTGTGTTCTTTCCACAAACCACATATGGATCCACCAATGTCATTGGACGTGTGTTCTTTTCCACAAACCACATGGATCAACCAATGGCATTGCATGCGTGTTCTTTTCACAAACCAAACATGGATCAACCAATTGCATTGCATGCGTGTTCTTTTCACAAACCACACATGGATCCACCAGTGTTCACTGCATGTGTGTTCTTTCCACAAACCACGTACGTATCCACCAATGTCATTGCATGTGTGTTCTTTTCCACAAACCACATGCATCAACCAATGTCATTGCATGGGTGTTCTTTTCACAAACCACACATGGATCAACCAATGGCATTGCATGCGTGTTCTTTTCACAAATCACACATGGATCCACCAGAGTCATTGCATGTGTGTTCTTTCCACAAACCACACATGGATCAACAAGTGTCACTGCATGTGTGTTCTTTCCACAAACCACACATGGATCCACCAGTGTTCACTGCATGTGTGTTCTTTTCATAAACCACACATGGATCCACCAGTGTTCACTGCATGTGTGTTCTTTCCACAAACCACGTAGCGATCCAGCAATGTCATTGCATGTGTGTTATTTCCATAAACCACATACGGATCCAGTAGAGTCATTGCATTTATGTTCTTTTAACAAACCACATACGGACCCACCAATGTCATTGCATGTGTGTTCTTTACATGACCCACATATGGATCCACCAATGTCATTGCATGTGTGTTCTTTCCACTAACCACACATCGATCCACTAGAGTTAATTGCATGTGTGTTCTTTCCAAAACCACATATCTATCTACTAGAGTCATTGCATGTGTGTTCCTATCATGAACCACATAAGGATCCACTAGTAGTAATTGCATGTGTGTTCTTTTCCACAAACCACATATGTATCCACTAGAGTCATTGCATGCATGTTCTTTTCACAAACCACACATGGATCCACCAGAGTCATTGCATGTGTGTTCTTTCCACAAACCACACATGGATCCACCAATGTCATTGCATGTGTGTTCTATTCCACAAACCACACATGGATCAACAAATGTCATTGCATGTGTGTTCTTTTCACAAACCACATATGTATCCACTAGAGTCAATGCATGTGTGTTCTTTTCACAAACCACACATGGATCCACCAGAGTCATTGCATGTGTGTTCTTTCCACAAACCACACATGGATCCACCAGAGTAATTGTATGTGTGTTCTTTTCACAAACCACGTATGGATCAACAAATGTCATTGCATGTGTGTTCTTTTCACAAACCACATATGGATACACCAGAGTCATTGCATGTGTGTTCTTTCCACAAACCACACATGGATCCACCAATATCATTGCATGTGTGTTCTTTCCACAAATCACACATGGATGAACCAATATCATTGCATGTGTGTTCTTTCCACAAACCACATATGGATCCACCAATGTCATTGCATGTGTGTTCTTTTCCACAAACCACATATGTATCCACTAGAGTCATTGCATGTGTGTTCTCTTCCACACATGGATTAACCAATATCATTGCATGCCACAAAACACATATGGTCCACCAATGTCATTGCATGCGTGTTCATTTCCACAAACCACATATGTATCCACTAGAGTCATTGCATGTGTGTTCTTTTCCACAAACCACATATGGATCCACCAATGTCATTGCATGTGTGTTCTTTTCGACAAACCACATATGGATCCACTAGTGTTCATCGCATGTGTGTTATTTTCCACAAACCACATATGTATCCACTAGATTCATTGCATGTGTGTTCTTTTCACAAACCACACATGGATCCACCAGTATTCACTGCATATGTCTTCTTTCCACAAACCACACATGGATCCACCAGTGTTCACTGCATGTGTGCTCTTTCCACAAACCACATATGGATCAACCAATCGCATTGCATCTGTGTTCTTTTCACAAACCACACATGGATCAACCAATGGCATTGCATATGTGTTCTTTTCACAAACCACACATGGATCAACCAATGGCATTGCATGTTCGTTCTTTTCACAAACCACACATGGATAAACCAATGGCATTGCATGTTCGTTCTTTTCATAAACCACACATGCATCCACTAGAGTCATTGCATGTGTGTTCTTTCCACAAACCACACATGGATAAACTAGTGTCATTGCATGTGTGTTCTTTCCACAAACCACATATGGATCAACCAATGTCATTGCATGTGTGTTCTTTCCATAAACCACATATGGATCCACTAGGGTCATTGCATGTATGTTCTTTTCACAAACCACATATGGACCCACACATGGATACACTAGAGTCATTGCATGTGTGTTATTGTCCAAACCACACATGGATCAACCAGTGTTCACTACATGTGTGTTCTGTCCATAAACCACTTATGGATCCACCAATGTCATTGCATGTGTGTTCTTTTCCACAAACCACATGGATCTACCAATGGCATTGCATGTGTGTTCTTTTCACAAACCACACATGGATCAACCAATGCCATTGCATGTGTGTTCTCTTCACAAACCACACATGGATCCACCAGTGTTCACTGCATGTGTGTTCTTTCCACAAACCACATATGGATCCACCAGTGTCATTCCATGTGTGTTCTTTTCCACAAACCACATATGGATCCACTAGACTCATTGCATGTGTGTTCTTTTCCACAGATGGATCAACCAATATCATTGCATGTGTGTTCTTTCCACAAACCACATATGGATCCACCAATGTCATTACATGTGCGTTCTTTTCCACAAACCACATATGTATCCACTAGAGTCATTGTATGTGTGTTCTTTTCCATGAACCACATATAGATCCACCAATGTCATTGCATGTGTGTTCTTTTCCACAAACCACATATGGATCCACTACTGTTCACTGCATGTGTGTTCTTTTCCGCAAACCACATATGGATCCACCAGTGTTCACTGCATGTGTGTTCTTTCCACAAACCACATATGGATCCACCAATGTCATTGGACGTGTGTTCTTTTCCACAAACCACATGGATCAACCAATGGCATTGCATGCGTGTTCTTTTCACAAACCAAACATGGATCAACCAATTGCATTGCATGCGTGTTCTTTTCACAAACCACACATGGATCCACCAGTGTTCACTGCATGTGTGTTCTTTCCACAAACCACGTACGTATCCACCAATGTCATTGCATGTGTGTTCTTTTCCACAAACCACATGCATCAACCAATGTCATTGCATGGGTGTTCTTTTCACAAACCACACATGGATCAACCAATGGCATTGCATGCGTGTTCTTTTCACAAATCACACATGGATCCACCAGAGTCATTGCATGTGTGTTCTTTCCACAAACCACACATGGATCAACAAGTGTCACTGCATGTGTGTTCTTTCCACAAACCACACATGGATCCACCAGTGTTCACTGCATGTGTGTTCTTTTCATAAACCACACATGGATCCACCAGTGTTCACTGCATGTGTGTTCTTTCCACAAACCACGTAGCGATCCAGCAATGTCATTGCATGTGTGTTATTTCCATAAACCACATACGGATCCAGTAGAGTCATTGCATTTATGTTCTTTTAACAAACCACATACGGACCCACCAATGTCATTGCATGTGTGTTCTTTACATGACCCACATATGGATCCACCAATGTCATTGCATGTGTGTTCTTTCCACTAACCACACATCGATCCACTAGAGTTAATTGCATGTGTGTTCTTTCCAAAACCACATATCTATCTACTAGAGTCATTGCATGTGTGTTCCTATCATGAACCACATAAGGATCCACTAGTAGTAATTGCATGTGTGTTCTTTTCCACAAACCACATATGTATCCACTAGAGTCATTGCATGCATGTTCTTTTCACAAACCACACATGGATCCACCAGAGTCATTGCATGTGTGTTCTTTCCACAAACCACACATGGATCCACCAATGTCATTGCATGTGTGTTCTATTCCACAAACCACACATGGATCAACAAATGTCATTGCATGTGTGTTCTTTTCACAAACCACATATGTATCCACTAGAGTCAATGCATGTGTGTTCTTTTCACAAACCACACATGGATCCACCAGAGTCATTGCATGTGTGTTCTTTCCACAAACCACACATGGATCCACCAGAGTAATTGTATGTGTGTTCTTTTCACAAACCACGTATGGATCAACAAATGTCATTGCATGTGTGTTCTTTTCACAAACCACATATGGATACACCAGAGTCATTGCATGTGTGTTCTTTCCACAAACCACACATGGATCCACCAATATCATTGCATGTGTGTTCTTTCCACAAATCACACATGGATGAACCAATATCATTGCATGTGTGTTCTTTCCACAAACCACATATGGATCCACCAATGTCATTGCATGTGTGTTCTTTTCCACAAACCACATATGTATCCACTAGAGTCATTGCATGTGTGTTCTCTTCCACACATGGATTAACCAATATCATTGCATGCCACAAAACACATATGGTCCACCAATGTCATTGCATGCGTGTTCATTTCCACAAACCACATATGTATCCACTAGAGTCATTGCATGTGTGTTCTTTTCCACAAACCACATATGGATCCACCAATGTCATTGCATGTGTGTTCTTTTCGACAAACCACATATGGATCCACTAGTGTTCATCGCATGTGTGTTATTTTCCACAAACCACATATGTATCCACTAGATTCATTGCATGTGTGTTCTTTTCACAAACCACACATGGATCCACCAGTATTCACTGCATATGTCTTCTTTCCACAAACCACACATGGATCCACCAGTGTTCACTGCATGTGTGCTCTTTCCACAAACCACATATGGATCAACCAATCGCATTGCATCTGTGTTCTTTTCACAAACCACACATGGATCAACCAATGGCATTGCATATGTGTTCTTTTCACAAACCACACATGGATCAACCAATGGCATTGCATGTTCGTTCTTTTCACAAACCACACATGGATAAACCAATGGCATTGCATGTTCGTTCTTTTCATAAACCACACATGCATCCACTAGAGTCATTGCATGTGTGTTCTTTCCACAAACCACACATGGATAAACTAGTGTCATTGCATGTGTGTTCTTTCCACAAACCACATATGGATCAACCAATGTCATTGCATGTGTGTTCTTTCCATAAACCACATATGGATCCACTAGGGTCATTGCATGTATGTTCTTTTCACAAACCACATATGGACCCACACATGGATACACTAGAGTCATTGCATGTGTGTTATTGTCCAAACCACACATGGATCAACCAGTGTTCACTACATGTGTGTTCTGTCCATAAACCACTTATGGATCCACCAATGTCATTGCATGTGTGTTCTTTTCCACAAACCACATGGATCTACCAATGGCATTGCATGTGTGTTCTTTTCACAAACCACACATGGATCAACCAATGCCATTGCATGTGTGTTCTCTTCACAAACCACACATGGATCCACCAGTGTTCACTGCATGTGTGTTCTTTCCACAAACCACATATGGATCCACCAGTGTCATTCCATGTGTGTTCTTTTCCACAAACCACATATGGATCCACTAGACTCATTGCATGTGTGTTCTTTTCCACAGATGGATCAACCAATATCATTGCATGTGTGTTCTTTCCACAAACCACATATGGATCCACCAATGTCATTACATGTGCGTTCTTTTCCACAAACCACATATGTATCCACTAGAGTCATTGTATGTGTGTTCTTTTCCATGAACCACATATAGATCCACCAATGTCATTGCATGTGTGTTCTTTTCCACAAACCACATATGGATCCACTAGTGTTCACTGCATGTGTGTTCTTTTCCGCAAACCACATATGGATCCACCAGTGTTCACTGCATGTGTGTTCTTTCCACAAACCACATATGGATCCACCAATGTCATTGGACGTGTGTTCTTTTCCACAAACCACATGGATCAACCAATGGCATTGCATGCGTGTTCTTTTCACAAACCAAACATGGATCAACCAATTGCATTGCATGCGTTTTCTTTTCACAAACCACACATGGATCCACCAGTGTTCACTGCATGTGTGTTCTTTCCACAAACCACGTATGTATCCACCAATGTCATTGCATGTGTGTTCTTTTCCACAAACCACATGGATCAACCAATGGCATTGCATGTGTGTTCTTTTCACAAATCACACATGGATCAACCAATGGCATTGCATGCGTGTTCTTTTCACAAACCACACATGGATCCACCAGAGTCATTGCATGTGTGTTCTTTCCACAAACCACACATGGATCAACCAGTGTCACTGCATGTGTGTTCTTTCCACAAACCACACATGGATCCACCAGTGTTCACTGCATGTGTGTTCATTCCACAAACCACGTAGCGATCCAGCAATGTCATTGCATGTGTGTTATTTCCATAAGCCACATATGGATCCACTAGAGTCATTGCATTTATGTTCTTTTCACAAACCACATACGGACCCACCAATCTCATTGCATGTGTGTTCTTTACATGACCCATATATGGATCCACCAATGTCATTGCATGTGTGTTCTTTCCACTAACCACACATCGATCCACTAGAGTTCATTGCATGTGTGTTCTTTCCACAAACCACATATGTATCCACTAGAGTCATTGCAGGTGTGTTCGTATCATGAACCACATATGGATCCACTAGTAGTAATTTCATGTGTGTTCTTTTCCACAAACCACATATGTATCCACTAGAGTCATTTCATACGTGTTCTTTTCACAAACCCAACATGGATCCACCAGAGTCATTGCATGTGTGTTCTTTCCACAAACCACACATTGATCCACCAATGTCATTGCATGTGTGCTCTTTTCCACAAACCACGCATGGATCAACAAATGTCATTACATGTGTGTTCTTTTCACAAACCACATATGTGTCCACTAGAGTCATTGCATGTGTGTTTTTTCCAGAAAGCACACATGGATCAACCAGTGTCACTGCATGTGTGTTCTTTCCACAAACCACACATGGATCCACCAGTGTTCACTGCATGTGTGTTCTTTTCATAAACCACACATGGATCCACCAGTGTTCACTTCATGTGAGTTCTTTCCACAAACCACTTAGCGATCCACCAATGTCATTGCATGTGTGTTATTTCCATAAACCACATATGGATCCACTAGAGTCATTGCATGTATGTTCTTTTCACAAACCACATACGGACCCACACATGGATCCACTAGAGTCAATGCATGTGTGTTATTGTCACAAACCACACATGGATCAACCAGTCTTCACTGCATGTGTGTTCTTTCCACAAACCACTTATGGATCCACCAATGTCATTGCATGTGTGTTCTTTTCCACAAACACACATGTATCAACCAATGGCATTGCATGTGTGTTCTTTTCATAAACCACGCATGGATCCACCAGTGTTCACTGCATGTGTGTTCTTTCCACAAACCACACATGGATCCACCAGTGTCATTGCATGTGTGTTCTCTTCCACAAACCACATGGATCAACCAATGGCATTGCATGTGTGTTCTTTTCACCAACCACACATGGATCAACCAATCGCATTGCATGTGTGTTCTTTCCACAAACCACATATGAATCCACTAGAGTCGTTGCATACGTGTTCTTTTCACAAACCACATATGGACCCACTATAGTCATTGCATGTGTGTTCTTATACTAAAACTAGCACTAGAATCATTGCATGTGTGTTCTTTTCACAAACCACACATGGATCCACCAGAATCATTGCATGTGTGTTCTTTCCACAAACCACATATGGATACACGAATGTCATTGCATGTGTAGTCTTTCCACAAACCACACATGGATCAACCAATATCATTGCATGTGTGTTCTTTCCACAAACCACATATGGATCCACCAATGTCATTGAATGTGTGTTCCTTTCCACAAACCACATATGTATCCACTAGAGTCCTTGCATATGTGTTCTTGTCATGAACCACATATTGATCCACTAGTGTTCATTGCATGTGTGTTCTTTCCATAAACCACATTTGGATCCACTAGAGTCATTGCA
Source organism: Avena eriantha (assembly GCA_910589775.1). Classification (NCBI taxonomy): domain Eukaryota; kingdom Viridiplantae; phylum Streptophyta; class Magnoliopsida; order Poales; family Poaceae; genus Avena; species Avena eriantha. The sequence goes on from CAJUXJ010001359.1 coordinate 59,492, forward strand.
TGTGTGTTCTTTTCACAAACGACATATGGATCCACCAATGTCATTGCATGTGTGTTCTTTACATGACCCACATATGGATCCGCCAATGTCATTGCATGTGTGTTCTTTCCACTAACCACACATGGATCCACTAGAGTTCATTGCATGTGTGTTCTTTCCACAAACCACATATGTATCCACTAGAGTCATTGCAGGTGTGTTCGTATCATGAACCACATATGGATCCACTAGTAGTAATTGCATGTGTGTACTTTTCCAAAAACCACATATGTATCCACTAGAGTCATTGCATACGTGTTCTTTTCACAAACCACACATGGATCCACTAGATTCATTGCATGTGTGTTCTTTCCACAAACCACACATGGATCCACCAATGCCATTGCATGTGTGTTCTTTTCCACAAACCATGCATGGATCAACAAATGTCATTGCATGTGTGTTCTTTTCACAAACCACATATGTATCCACTAGAGTCATTGCATGTGTGTTCTTTTCACAAACCACACATGGATCCACCAGAGTCATTGCATGTGTGTTCTTTCCACAAACCATACATGGATCCACCAGATTAATTGCATGTGTGTTCTTTTCACAAACCACATATGGATCAACAAATGCATTGCATGTGTGTTCTTTTCACAAACCATATATGGATACAGCACAGTCATTGCATGTGTGTTCTTTCCACAAACCACATATGGATCCACCAATGTCATTGCATGTGTGTTCTTTCCACAAACCACACATGGATGAACCAATATCATTGCATGTGTCTTCTTTCCATAAACCACATATGGATCCACCAATGTCATTGCATGTGTGTTCTTTTCCACAAACCACATATGTATCCACTAGAGTCATTGCATGTGTGTTCTCTTCCACACATGGATTAACCAATATCATTGTATGTGTGTTCTTTCCACAAACCACATATGGATCCACCAATGTCATTGCATGTGTGTTCTTTTCCACAAACCACATATGTATCCACTAGAGTCATTGCATGTGTGTTCTTTTCCACAAACCACATATGGATCCACCAATGTCATTGCATGTGTGTTCTTTTCCACAAACCACATATGGATCCACTAGTGTTCATCGCATGTGTGTTATTTTCCACTAACCACATATGTATCCACTAGAGTCATTGCATGTGTGTTCTTTTCACAAACCACACATGGATCCACCAGTATTCACTCCATATGTCTTCTTTCCACAAACCACACATGGATCCACCAGTGTTCACTGCATGTGTGTTCTTTCCACAAACCACATATGGATCCACCAATGTCATTGCATGTGTGTTCTTTTCCACAAACCACATGGATCAACCAATGGCATTGCATGTGTGTTCTTTTCACAAACCACACATGGATCAACCAATGGCATTGCATGTGTGTTCTTTTCACAAACCACACATGGATCGACCAATGGCATTGCATGTGTGTTCTTTTCACAAACCACACATAGATCCACCAGAGTCATTCCACACATGGATCAACTAGTGTCATTGCATGTGTGTTCTTTCCACAAACCACATATGGATCAACCAATGTCATTGCATGTGTTTTCATTCCATAAACCACATATGGATCCACTAGAGTCATTGCATGTATGTTCTTTTCACAAACCACATATGGACCCACACATGGATCCACTAGAGTCATTGCATGTGTGTTATTGTCACAAACCACACATGGATCAACCAGTGTTCACTGCATGTGTGTTCTTTTCACAAACCACTTATGGATCCACCAATGTCATTGCATGTGTGTTCTTTTCCACAATCCACATGGATCTAGCAATGGCATTGCATGTGTATTATTTTCACAAACCACACATGGTTCAACCAATGCCATTGCATTTGTGTTCTCTTCACAAACCACACATGGATCCACCAGTGTTCACTGCATGTGTGTTCTTTCCACAAACCACTTATGGATCCACCAATGTCATTGCATGTGTGTTCTGTCCACAAACCATATGGATCAACCAATGGCATTTCATGTGTGTTCTTTTCACAAACCACACATGGATCAACCAATGGCATGGCATGTGTGTTATTTTCACAAACCACACATGGATCCACAACTGTTCACTGCATGTGTGTTCTTTCCACAAACCATTTATGGATCCAACAATGCCATTGCATGTGTGTTCTTTTCCACAAACCACATATGTATCCACTAGAGTAATTGTATGTGTGTTATTGTCACAAACCACATATGGATCAACCAATGTCATTGCATGTGTGTTCTATCCACAAACCACACATGGATCAACCAAAGGCATTGCATGTGTGATCTTTTCACAAACCACACATGGATCAACCAATGGCATTGCATGTGTATTCTTTCCACAAACCACACATGGATCAACCAATGTCATTGCATGTGTGTTCATTCTACAAACCACATAAGATCGCGTCTTCTAGAAGCCCCCCCTTTGAAGTAGTTGTCCGATCTGATTGTCGTATACCATTCGATTGGGGCGCGTGGACGAATAAGATGGTTCTTCATAAGAGCAATCCGCGAGTAGGCTGTTCCGCGACATGATTGGCCGCGCTTACATTTTCACTTATATTACTATTATTTCCACTCCCCTATAGCCTACTAGTAATATCATAGAGCTCGTGAGTGAGCACGTCTACTCCGCACCCTCTCTCCCCTCATCCACCACACGTCACTATGCCTGGACGACGCCACCGGCTTTTGTGCGCCGTACCCGGACGACATCCGCCAATTCTCGGGTCGCTACCTTCATGCTAAGAAATCATTTTAGAAGATTTTCAACTTATCCTACATATTCATGCTATTCGCCAATCTAACTGCTGATCTTTTTCCGATTTCTCGACGAACTTCAGATGTGGCAGATGCTGCAGCCCAAGAATCTGGAGATCCTCACGCGCAACTGCGTAGTGGTGTTCTGGCTCGTGTGCTCCCACGCAATATGCTTTCGCCGTTACTCCTACCGCGAGCTCCCGCTCCACGAGCTCGCATGCCTGCACGGCACGTGCTCCTGCACGGAGCCGGGCTGCAACTACACCAGCCCGCCGACAGAGCTTGTCGTCCACCTTGCAGAGGAGCACTTGATTGAAGTGATTAGGATCTCGTACGGGCAAGCCCAACTTCTCCAAGAGCAGGTGCCGTTCACTGACCCGGCTAATTTTCTAGGGGGGACAGCTCTGTTTTCGTCCTGACCATCACCGCTGGTGTTCCGGTAACCAGAGCCGGGACCACCTTCGTGTGTGCGGTATGCGTCAGGTCGGTCTCGTGCACCTGGCCCGTATACATGGGGCGCATGTGCGCGAACGCCTAACCGCTGTCGTCTGAGAGCATTCTTGTGCTAGCCGAGGCGCCGAGCTGCCCGACGCCGCGGGAGGTGGAGTATGCGGACCTAAGGTCGATCCTATGTGTGCCATCTCAGTACCTTGTCGGTGCTAGACCGAACATGCAGATGCATTTCTACATTTGTATCGAGAAGACCAACAGGGAAATGTAGTACTTATGCTATCATTACTGTTAGAATTAAACGATGCTTCTCAGGTGCGTAGAGCATACGTGTTGTGCGAATGTATCCCAGTTGTAGTTTTTTAGTACTCCTTAATAATTCGACGAGTTATTGGTCCAATCAGCTTGCTGTTGTCACGTTGCAAAGTCCGCTTGCTCTGGACAGACTGGTAATACCGTGTGCTCCCGCCCCCGCATGTCAGTGTCACGTGTTCCGAGGGCCCACCTACCAGTGTCACGCCCCCTTCTCTTCCTTCCCCTCGAAGCCACTGTCCCAACTTCTCTTCCATCCTGCCACTCCCGTCTAACAGTTGTACTCTGATTTTCGTTGGATTGTTTACATGTAATCTATGTTGATAATGCAACATGCAAATGGCACATACATAATTTCTAAAGTGGAAGCACTCACACACTTCTATTGCACATATTTCTCAATATAGCTCGAGAAACCCATTACAATAATTGTACTCGCACTAAACACAACCAAAATTGCAACCATCCTAAACAACATCTAAACCCACATCACATCGCTGTCGTATGAGTCCACCTCGATTGGTGACACCGCCGTGCCCTTCCCAGCGACATCCACTGCCCCACGTGGCTTGCCCTTCGCCAAGGAGGCAACAATGGTGTTCTGCACAACTTTGTCCCCGTCATCCTCCACATCGGAATGGACAATGACGAAGGTGACGGGGTTGGCGCGGATCGAGCGCCATCGCACCTGGCGGCTCCTGCTCGATCTCGACGCCGCATCAGTCCTTCTACAGGTAGGAGGGGCCGAGCTCGGATACGTAGCTTCGTCGCTCCTCTCAAGAAACCATGGACATTTTATACTGCGATGGTAGGATCTTGGGGTGGATCTGCCGCGGGCGAGCCCTACCAGAAGCGGTGGAGCGGATGGATTTGCCGGCGTGAGCCATGACAAGTTCCTAGGAGGGAGTAATATTGTAGGCCAGGCGTGTGTAGTTCCTGAGCAAGGCCTCCCAGTGATATGTACGCGGGCAAGGTGCCAAAAAAATTCGTCCAATGCGCGCGAGAGGGCCTTTGGACCACGAAGGCGCGAGGTTTGGTTGACAAGTCCACACGGTAGGTCCCCCACCTGTCAGCCGAATGTGGACGGTAGGATTCTGCCCGAGTTATTAAGTGGGGATAAATCACGCTTCACCACTACCCTGACATCCAAAGGATCCTCTTTCCTCCCTTTCCTCTACCCTCGCTCTCCTCGCTCATGGCTTGCAGCTCATGCAGTTCGTCTCGGGCGGAATCAGGGTCGGCTCAACGCTGTTAGGCGGGTGCCCCCATCAGGTACCGGAGGGCGCCCTACGATTACTACCCCGATATGCTGTGTTTGTGCGGTGAGAAGATTTCGAGATGGATTTCATGGACCGACAAAAATACTGCAGGAAAATTCAGCAACTGCAGCATCAGAGCGGTAAGTTCGTACTGTAGGTACAATGGTATCCTGGATCCGGAAAGCGTAATGTAATTCTTTTTTTTGTTTCCTTCGATCGACTTTGCAGGAAGGGAGGGGGACTGGCTATGACAAGTTTGTGTGGATCGAAAAGCCACTCATAGGTTTTCACAAAGATCTTGTTCAGGATCTGCGTGATGCTATGTGGGACAAGAAAGAGGAGATTCGTGCGATGGAGCGAGAGATCTGGGAGCTTCGCCAGGTGCAGGGGAGGCAGGGGCAGGGAGGTGGTGAGACAGACGGGCTCAAGATTAGGCTAGATAATGGAAACAATTTCCTCATTATCTGGGCATTATCTGTTGCATTTGCAGTTTATGTTGCCATGTCGTTGTCCAGCAGCTGAAATAAGTTGCTACTTCGTGGAGTGTAGCAGCCAGCTTAGAAATTGTTTTTCAGCCCAGAAACTTATCATAAGTGTAATGCCAATAGCAGGGATTTATTAAGCGCCTATAAATAATTCATGTCTGTGCCACTAACACCCATCGATTTTCGAGACCCCTTAACCGCTCAGCTATCGCGGTTGTTCAGATAGTAGTGGCACAGTCACAATTTTGGATTCAACTAGTGGCCTCAGCCGTATCCAATCCTAAAGTCACGATACATTTTACTCCGAGTACGGGAGGCAGATTGTTTCGCCCGACAAGTTCCACGCACACAGCTCCAGAGTTTAACAGAACTACATATATAGGTTCAAGTTCAATACATCATTAGGCTTCTACACTGCTAGCCTTCTTTCCTTGCTTGGGTGCCAACTTTCTTCCTCTTGCCTTCACGTCCACTGGCTTCTTCATCTCTTGCCTTCTTCCTCTTCCTGGGTGCCAATTTTCTTACCTTCACGTACCCTGCATCTCCGGGTCGAGGGAAGTCAGGCCAATCAACACCAGAATCTTGTCCAGCATCATCACTCCACTCGTTTTGGTTTTTCTTCCCGCAGCAAAATCACTGAGTCAGTTGTCTTGTTTCTTACCTTGCGCTTCCTGTAAAAAAACAATACATGGATTACTACCTTATATCTACAGATTATAAACAATTTTGTGTGTGAATGTACCATCTCATACCTAGGTTTGGGAGCATTAAGGGGACAGCCCGCTGCTCTATGGCCTATAAGATGGCAGGTCTTGCATCTGTTTTTGCCCTTCTTGGTAGCATAGAAAGCCGAACCCTTCTTCTCGAGAAAATTCTTAAACCTATTCACCTGAGGTCTTCCTCTATCCCTTTTTGTAACTGGCTGGCAAAGCTCGAAAGACAGTTGGACTTGAGGCCACTGAGATGGGTCTGTACATGGCTCGACGGATCCAGCGTACGCAACTCTAAACTTTTCCATAGAGTAGTAGTCTAACAAATACTGATCCAAATGTGGTAGAGTTCTTTTCATCACCAAGAAGGCCGAGGCGTGGTCGCAAGGTCTCCCGGTATGCTGCCACTCTAAGCAGGTGCATTCTCGCATCTGGATGTTCACAACATCCCTTTTGCCACTCTTGGACATATCGACCACCTCACAGGTGCTCCTGGTTGACGGGAGAACCTTAAGGTGAGCAAGTCCTCGGCTTCTCTTGTGCAGTTGTTGTACAACTGGCGGTAGCATATGTCCTCTAAGTCTCCTACCAATCTCTCTCGTTATATTTAACAGCTTCATGATCATACCACGTATGTTGTTCATCAAGATATGAACAGGACGCACTTTTATGTCTTTCACCCAGTTATTCAGGCATTCTGCAAGGTTGTTGTTTATGTAATCAACTTTGATGTCAGGGTTGAATTGACTCCTCTTCCATAGATGCGAATTATGGATGGCTAAGTACTCTGGAAGTTCAGGGGCTTCCGCAAAAATATTGCTCATGAAATATTTGCTGCTAGTAGGTTTGTAAACTCTAGCAGCAGTAAACATGTAACGAAATACGCTGCCTGCGTAGTGTGAGTAAAATTTGAGCATCATATGGGCATGGCATTCTCTACCTTCAGCTCGCGGGAACACCTCCTTCACTGCATTCATCAGCCCTTTGCATGCATCCGTGGATATAGCCAATGGATCCATGTGGCCTATTGCTCTCTTAAGCTGCCTCATAAACCAGACCCAGTTTTCCTCCGTTTCTGTTTCAAACAGCCCGAAGGCCACTGGGAACATCCAGTTGTGACCATCAAGTGCCAGGGCAGATGGCAGATAGCCTTTCCATTTGCCAGTTAGGACGGTGCTGTCTACACTCAAATACGGCCTACATCCGTCCTTGAATCCGTGGATGCAAGGTTTAAGCATCATGAAAAATCTTTTGAAGTGTATTTTACCACGTACTGATTTGGTGTCAATCTCCACAACACTCCCCGGACACCTAGCTTGTACCTCCGCCTTGAAGTTGTACATCATCTTGAAGCTATTGGTCCAATCCCTGTGCAATACCCCCAGAGCTTTCTCTTTACCTTTCCAAACCGTGTAGTACGGAAGGACAATGTTGTATTTAGAATCGAGGCTAGTCTGAATATTCTTCGCGGTCTCCTTAGGGTTATCCTTTAGTATGGACATAGATTGCATAGCCACCCAATCCGTATCAGCCATTGAGGATTTCAGTTTGCTGCCTGTCGGACACATGTGTGGAGGGCCCATTTTGTTCACCCGCAACACATATTCATTTAAAAGATAAGCGAGTCAACTAGTTGCCAGAAAGATATCGCACATCAATTGTAGTTATAGAGTGAAAATAGAGAAAGTTCTAATGGTTTGCTGCATTCATTGCCTCAGTACCCTAATCGCCTTTGATGCAGGTAAGGCTCTTGCTGTGATCCTCCATGGACAATGTACCTCGGCCCGTCCATTCATCCACGTTAACTTGCAAATGGCCCCATACCTCTAGGCAGTGTTCTTCAGTCGATAAACGTCGAACTCCCCCTTGATACAAAAATGCCAGAACGACATCCTGAACTCATGCATGCTCCTAAACTCGGTGCCCACCAAAATTATAGGATACTCGTGGTCATGATTCATTTCTTCTACTTCAACACCCAAATCATCGACTGGAATACCAGCCTCATCGTTAAGTTCCTCGTTTATTTCATCATCACTAGATTCTTGATCCTCTACAGTGCCTTCTTCTTCTTCATCTGATTCAGAATCCTCGCCATCGTCTCTAATGCCTAGTACTGCACACATCATATTGACACCCATGGGTGGGGCTGCACCATCGTCTCCATCTGGATGGACCGGAACATTGCCCCAATCCACCTCACCGACAACTCTGTTTTCTCCAAGACACTCAGTTGGTTCTGCTGCAACCACATGGGGTGGTCTTACGTTTGCACGCATCCCAAGTACTTCAGTGGACAAACAACAGTCAGAATCAATTTCATCTTGACTGTACAGAACCCTCTTGCTCTTCCTGTGTACATCCTCCTTCCTGATGTAATCTTTCCAGATGGTATCAGTGGGGCTTGACATATGCGTTCCATTCCCCATCGAACTAGGATTTTTGCTGCCACTCTTGGGTGTGATCTCCTTACTGCCTCCCCTCACGGGTGTTGGCTCTAGGGTGCTGGCATTATTGCCTGACCTCTGCGGCGTGTTCTTCTTCAAATTAGCCCTTTTGCTGCTACTATTGGGTGTGTTCTCCTTCGTGCTGGCATTATTGCCTGACCTCAGCGGCATGTTCCGCTCCAAATTAGCCTTTTGCTGCTACTATTGGGCGTGTTCTCCTTCATGCTGGCATTATTCCCTAACCTTAGCGGCGTGTTTCGCTCCAAATTAGTATTTTTTCTGCTCCCACTGGGTGTGGTAGCCTCCATGCTGGCCATATTCGCCTCTTTGCTACCACTCCTGGGAGTGTTCACCACCGTGCTAGCCCTCTTACCGTTTTTGCTGCTACCGTTCGATGTGGCATTTTGACTGGATCTCAAGGGTGTACTCTGCGGCGTGGTGCCTTTTTTCGTGCGACTCTTGGGCGTCCTCTTCTCTGGTGTGGAGTCCTTGGTGACTTTCTTCTGCGAGGTGCCCTTTCTAGGGATGCTCTTCCTGCTCCTCTTTATGACGCTCCTCTGTAAGACTCTCCTCTGTTCGAAGCTAGCCTCAGTCGCACCAGCCCCAGTGATGCCATGGATCAGGTCATGCATGCCTTCTAAAAGTCCATCATCTCTATTGTCGAGTTCCAATTCCTCTCCAACCATTTGCACTATCAAGTGGAAGTACACTTCACCTCTATAATGTTTCCTTATAAACGGTACGACTAAATCCCTAGTATCTTTCAGTTCGATAGCCTTTTTTCTCCTGTAACCAAAATATAACAAACGTGCTTCCTGGGAGGACCCCCACAGCACCTTCACACGTAACGATGCCACCAGGTCAGATAATTCTACCACTTCAAGATCGTATCTGCCAAGGATTACATCAAACTCGTCATAGAATTTTTCTATGCTATCATCTAATTTTGCAGTATAATCCGCGACACCGATACGAACGATTACTTTGCCGTCATCAGGTTCTTCAGGATAGAAACCTCCGAGAGGTTCGAGAGGTGGAGAGGCACCATCAGACCCAGCCCCAATGCCACTGTCGCCATCACCAGCGTCATCGTTAGCTGGATCAACCTCGGTGGAAGTACCAGGACCAGGAGCAAGGCGAGGGCCCTTAGCAGCAGGAGCTATATTACATGGTGGACAGGCAGGGCCCCTTCTAACGTCAGCCATAATAGGATCAGCTGTTGCCATGCCACATCGACGATCAGGAGCAGTTCCCACAACAGCAGTGTTTCAAGTGCTAGCAGAGTCCAGACCATGAGATAGCTCCAGACCAGCAGCTCACTGAACCTGAGCACGGGTTCGAGGAGGACACAAGGCATCAATCTTTGCAACAATAGTGGGGCAGCCTCTGGAAGCCTTAGTTTGCTCAACAGGGATAGGGATTGGGTCAACAGCGGCCAGATCAACAACAACACGAGGACGACCAGTACCAGCAGATTCCAGAGCATGGGTTCGCACAACTTGAGGACGGTTTCGAGGAGGAGCAACACACAAGGCAGCGGTCTTGGCAACAACAGCGGGGCAGCCTCCGGAAGCCATAGTTTTCTCAACAGCGGCATGGATTGGATCAGCAGCAGCCGGAGCAACAACACCACGGGGACGACTAGTACCAGTAGATTCCAGATCAGATTTTTACACAACGGCAATACGGGGACTCCTATGAGGAGGTTGCCTGACAGAAGCCTGCTCCGGCCTCATTTCAGCAAGTTCACGCACAACAGCAACCAAACTAGGGATAGTGCATAACTACACAGATGCTACTTCCATCTTCAGATTGTGAGCTTGATTCCACGTGCTCTTCCCATCTGCTAATTTAATGTGGTAGCCGCACATGGTGACCCGAACCGTGTATTTGGGTTCAGCGGAGATCCTACTTGACAGAAAATTGGAGACAAAAGATAAGAATTGTTTGTCAGCGTCGTGCTAGCAAACAATTCTATGTTCGATATATCTCTGTAATGCCAATAGCCAGCTAGCAGTTATAGGTAGTGCGAATAGCAAAGAGAAGAGTAGCTCACCCGCAATTAGCCAGAAGTACTTCTTCCTCGACAAATGGATCTGCCATCCTTCACGCTGCTCAGCTCGTCGGCGGTAGAGGCGGGCTAGATCGTTGCAACGACTGGCACGACATTCGGCATTAGAGATCGGTAGCAGTGAGTATTCACAGCAACTTGGCGCCGGAAGTCAAATGCCTGAAGAGATCATTCTGGTTGGAGAGGGGATTTCGACGCCGCTGGTGCTAGGGTTCATGCGAAAGGAGGGAGGGAGTGGATTTGTGAATTTAGTCAACGCACCATGCTCCTTTAGTCTCTCGTTTCGCCTACGTGGTTGCCGCGTTGGCGCTCGCGTCACGGAAATATTACTGACATGAGGATCCCGACCGTCTACTTCACAGGGCAGTTTCATGGAATGTTTGGATTTGGTAGGGGTGAGATGAGTTTGCATCAAAATGGCCCCTCTCGGTAGTTGGCGGCCCAACATTTCGAAACGCGGCAATTTCAGGCAACTTAGGTACCACGGTGCGCTGGCCTAAGAACTTTGGTACCGCAGACAAACATGCCCTAGATTGAGGTGTATGCATCGAGATCGGGATTTTCTTATCCGGGTGAAAGATAGATACTTTGGGCTCACTCGGTGAGATTGCATGTATGAAGCTTGCAAGTATGTGACTAAGTCACAGGGATGTAATACCATGGGAACGAGTAAATGTGTTTGTCTATAACAAGATCGAACTAGGTATCGAGATACCAAAGATCGGATCTTAGAGAAACCAAGTGTTGTAGAACAAAGGGAATGAGACTTGACGTTTAAGATTCAAGATATCAAATTATTCGTGGAATGCATGGGGGCCATCATGGGTTTTTAGATCCCGATGTTGATCATTGATTGGAGATGTGTCTCGATCATATCTACGTGTTCCCGAAACGTAGGATGCCACACTTAAGGGTAGATGCTTAGGGTTGATCCAAGATCATAAGAGAATAGAAGCGAGGGAACCAGAATCATTCTAGGAGAATCCGAAGTTGTTCGGAGGGGTTCGAAAGGTGTTTTGAAGTGAAAGGAATTAAATAATATGTATTTAATATTAATTAAACAAATTAATGATTAAATATAATTAATTAAAAGGGCAGCCCACCTACATGGGCCTTCCTGGAGGGGAAGGGCCCATGAAGGGGCCGCGTCCAAGGAGGCCTAGGCGTGCTCGGGTGGGACCCATTCCACCGAAATAGCCACCTCCTTCTCCTTGTTTAGTCCCATCTCGGGACTTTCTTGGTGGTGTTCCCCTTTCCCTTATATAAAAAGGGATGTCCCTCCTCCCCAAATCATCCCATTCGATTCTGGTTTCTCTCTCCCTGTCTCTCTCAGGTGTGTGTTCCCAAGTTCGGAACGTGCACAACGAGATATAGTTTTTTCCACCATACGCACACCGTTGTGCCATTGGAATCTCGGTCCGGATCTTCTTCTTCCGCTACTTCGCTGAACTGGAGCCCGTGAGATGTCTCTACACCGGACGTGTGTAGAACCGCGGAGGCACCGCTAGTTGTGGTGCTCATCGCTTGGACGCCTACTCGCCCTTGATGTCGGCTTCGCTATTCGACTACATCGATAATGTTTGAACATGAATGTAATCCCGCTTTCAGTCTTTAAGGGTATGAACACTGAATCTCTCTCGGTACTTTATATCTGCATAGATAGATCTTGGCTATATTTCTCTCGTCGTTAGGTATTTTTTTTGTTTTCTGCTACGGAAATCTTCGAGAATCAATGCTAATCAGTGGTAAATGAAGCCGCTCAGCCTCTGCCGCCGGTGCTAGTCCCCACATAGTCGATGTGGCGTGCCAGTCCCCACGGCATATCGCTGTGGTAGGCTATGCGCCGCTAGTCAATGCACCATGTCAGTCGATGTGCCGGTGATCAATGCCACACCGATGCGCCGTAGTCTTTTTAAGCATGCCGCCCGCGCTCCTCCATTTCCAAATCCAAGTAATCCCGCACATCAAGCGGCGGTTGCCATGGCCAGAGGAACCAGGGGCAGGGGCCTCCACGTTGCCTCAAGCCGCCTTGCCAGACCTCTCCGACTTTGAGTTCTTCAAGGTGATAACCGAAGACTCTCGGGGTGCTCTTAGGCTCCCGAACAAGTTCGCCGATGTGCTCGATGGCCAAGAGCCGCATGAAGTGAAGTTGTCGGAGGCTACTGGCAGAGGCTATTGGGATGTGGAAGTGTACGTCGACGGCGAATGGCGCATCTATCTAGCAGGGGCGAGAGAAGTTTGCCCGCGCGCACGACCTGCATGTCAGGCAGTTCCTAGCGTTCACATACGATGGTGCGTTGGGCTCAATGTCAAGGCGTTCGACGACACTATGTGTCGCTGCTGCTACCACAACGATGACGAGGAAGGCATTGACGACGAGGAGGACAACGACGACGACGAATACACATTTGGCGGTGTTTTAATTTCTAGTTTAAGCAACTATGTATTTTTAATGCAATATTTATGAATTTTCAATTTGTGTTTTTATTTGGACCGAAATATTTTTGGATGTCCATTTTGGGGTGTCGTCGGCGTGGCAAGGCCATCGCAGATGGCCGGCACTCATGACCGGCGCCCCCAAAGGCCGCGTCAGGCACGGTTGCCAGACAGGATGTGGAGACGCTCTTATATAATACCCCTCCATCCCAAAATATAAGGCGTCTAAGGACTAGTCAAAAGTCAAATTTTACAAACTTTGACCAAATATTTAGAGTAAAATACGTACATCTATATTATGGAATGGATACATTAAGAAAATATACTTTATAATAATCTATTGATATTGATTTAGTATTGTAAATATTTATATTTTTATGTATAATCTTGGTCAAACTTAAAGAAAACGTCCCAAAGCTTATGGACTTGTCAATATTGTAGGGGATAAAATGATTGACGACTTTTGACTAAACCTTAGACGCCTTATATTTTGGGACGGAGTGAGTACTCCCTCCGCTTACTAATGTAAAGCCTTTTAGATATTTGAAAGTAAACTGTGACTCTATACAATCCACGTATAAGGCATTTTAGAAAAAGGCTACATTAGTAGACGGAGGGAGTAGTATTTTCTGTTAGGAAATGGCTGCGTGCTTATTTAGGGCCGGAGGCATTTGTCTCTCAGTGCGTACGCCTTGTTGGGTGACATGCAACTTGAACAGAAGTGACGACCACGTACTTGCTCGCGTTTATCCAGCGGTCCGAGCCTATGTGAAACATGTCAATGCATTCCCGACCAATCCGTGCTCTCTTCTTCTGTCTGTTTGATTCGTTCTCTTCTCCTCCCGGATTTTCTGTCGATAGGGTACCTGGCGTCCATTAGTAAGCTAGCTGTCCGGCTGATGAATGCGGCCTGCCAGGAGGCGTGACACAGTGGTGAAACAATACTTCTCGTCAATGCACAGATGCTCTTGCTTGCGGTGATTTGTGAAGCTCTTCTTTTACTGAGCAGTAAAAAACCAAAACAGCTCAGGTTATAAAGAGCCCCCCTCCGGTTCCAACTCCTACTGCCCCTCCCTCAAGCAGTGCTTCCTCTCCCGACCCTCCATCAGAGACATGGTGTTTCCCTTTGTTTACGCTTTCTTTCTTCCTTCTTGTTCATTGAAAATTTTGTTCTTGGCCTTCGCTGCGGCCATCTCATGCCAGTAGCTTATGAACAAGATTCTCTCATGCGGCCATCTATTCTTTATGAACAAGATTCTTGTTCATCTCATGCCAGTAGCTTAATGCTGCCTTAATTTGTTCTTGGCCTTCCGTAATGCAGGGACAGCGGCCGCCCCCGTCTACTGTTGTGACGGATTACCTCGTCAACCAAGTGGTGCGTCTGCAAGCTACGAACAAGCTGAACGCAGAGATGCAGTCGGGGGGAAGCAAGAAGGTAATTTTACTGCAAATCTCCTTGGTCCACATAGCTGCTGTATTGTCTATCTATGTTGACCTAGATAAAAACCTTTTGGGAGTTAACAGTGACAGATCTCTAAGTGGATATCTATCTAGACGACTGCAACAAGACTTCCTATGTGAATTCAAAGTAAATGATTATTTTATATATCTATGCAACCAGAAACTAACAATTGACAATGCACAAAATGGGCACTCTAGCACTAGAAATTATGTAGTGAGAAACTAAAGGATTATCCCTATAACGTTTGTTCTCTTTTACACTCTCTCCGTCTCATTGCTGGTTATTTCTCTTCTTTTCTTTTCTTTGTTTTTGCTTCTAAGAATCTGGTAACAGAAATCGGGGGTCTGCCTTGCTAAAAAAAACCTCCAGCTCTCTTTAATCTCAAACTTTAGCAGCAATTTTGTATGGCTGGATACGAAATTTCAGGGGCCATTGAGTTAGATATGAGAGCACGCACTCTATTTCCCTCATTACCCTGCTTACACAAGCAAGTTCTTCAAAGTCAGTAGAGTACTTTCCCTCATTACCTTGCTTACACAAGCAAGTTCTTCAAAGACAGTGCAACCTCATACGGTCAAATAAAAACAGGTTTTAAAGAACGGTAGCTGCATAGCATATTAGAAGAGAACCAACTCGTACAAACATGATTCTAGGAGGTAAATATCTACTCAGTTAATTAGCCTTGACCTAATAAAACCAGTGCACCGGACAATATATTATTACTGGAAAAGGGAGAGTCAAACCACAACTTTATCCAAGAGTATTTCCTTACTTTGATATACAGTTTGCAGTTTCTGTTAGACTTAGATTCCATTGTCTTTCTCTTCCAACTCGATGATATTTGTTGAGTTATTGTCAAGCTTCGTCATAACTTTGTGAATATATACAGCGCACTTTTAGTTTCCATGCAATGACTAATCTGCCGTTACATGCAGAATGTGGCTGGTGGAATTATTAAATCTTATTGGTTTCGCCCTGAAGAAGGCCGAGATATAGCTCAAGGCATGATGCAGGTCTACTTTGGTCGCCGTAGGGTGCAACAAATTCCTGTGACGGTGGTCATCTTAGGCAACACAATGCAAGATGGAATGACCGGAGCCAGAATCGTTGAGAAAACAAAGAAGCTATCTGATTTTCCTTATTGGGTGCTAGAAGCTCATTTTAGCACCTATTGCGAACCTATCAAAGAACACATCGTGGCGTACGACCAATTTGATGCCCGCTTCAACTTCAACCAAAATAGTCCACGACGTTTCTTTGAGACTAAATACCAGCTGACGGAGATTTGGATAACGAAGATGAGGTCTGTTTGGATTGTACTACTATGCATGCAGAATAAATGATTTACTATTTACTTATTTATGGTGTCGGTACTAACTAATGATATGGTCGATGTACGGTTGATTGGTTGCAGGGCACTAATCGAGCTTTTGGATTATGCGCGATCGCAACTGGTGACACACGGTGGTCTTGGCAATAGGAACAGCTATGTCCTTTCTAGTGGTACCATGAAGATCATCGACGTGGCGCGCAACACAGATGAGTATATTAAGGAAAAAGACGTAACCGAGCTCATGGACTTCATAATCTCGGAACCCTTTTTCGATGCGGCGGCAAACGAGGAGTGGGAAACTCTGCACTGGCTCCTCAAATCCAACCTTGTGACAGGGTAATTAATTAAGCAGTACAATATTACTAGTAGGATGTGTGTGCATTGCTCCAGTACGATACATCCATGCCAGTCTAGTAGTACTAGTTTGATACTACTACTACTAGCAGAACTCGATCTCTGAACTCTGATTAGTACTAGTATATGCATGCTTCCTTAGTTTCAACTTGTATTAGTACCAGTAGATTGAAGTAGCACTCGATCTTTTTTCTCTCAAGTAGTACATGCATATTCTCCCCAAAAAAAAAAGAGTAGTACCGCATGCTTCCTTAACCGTTCTCTTTTAATCTATATTCTAGATTACTCGTTCTAGATGTTAGTCAACAACAACATAGAAAATGAAGCGCCGCCATTTTCTCGATTAGCTAGAGACTAGTAGTATTGTTACTAATAACTACATTATTATCTGTCTGATATTTTATAGAATCGTAGATTGAAATGGAATGGAGGGAGTATACTGTAGTGGTACAAGATTTAATTAGTACCCGACCCCCTTTTTTCTTCTGATTATTACTAGTATGTACAAGATTTAAACAGTACCCGACCCCTTTTCTCTTGTTGCACATGTATCCTTCCCTAATTTCAACAAGTTTTTGGGTACACCCAATATTACAGGTTTAATTAATCTTTATCTGATTATTGATTAATCTACGCTCTGTGCCTGGTGGATGCAGCTTTGACGCCGACTGCTGGTTGGACACCGTATTAGGACACCCCGTATTACAGTTATCGGCTGAGGACACGATCGGAGCTTTTCGGGGGTTACACAAATCTGTGTGGGAACTGACTCAGATAGAGAAGATAAAACTGGCGAACCTGTTGCATGGGGTGTTTCCTGGAATCCTTAAGGACGTGCTCGTGCAGGTGGGTTATAGGCGGAAGGAGACGCCTGAGGCGAGAGAGAGACGTGCGCGTCACTGGACTTTGAGAACTGTGTTTCGAACAGGTGACACGGTCATCCAAAAGCTCTTCGAATTCAAAACGGAGGATCCAGCTCCGTATGGCGGTGAGGTTGCCCATCTCGAAGTGATCAATTTAGCAAGAAACATGTCACACCATGCAGCAGGATATGACTGGGTACGTATTTACGCAACTAATAATTCAAGTTCTTTTAATTATAATTAATACTGTAGATCCATCTGATGCATATTTGCTTGTACCTGTAGAACTTGAGGAACAAACGAAAATTGGTTCGGAAGATCAGAGAACATCATACCTCCTACCTCAGCTGGGCGTATTATTTTCTGCATACGCTGAAAGAACACGAGGCTCCTCTTGGCCCATACCAGAGTAGTAAGTTCTGAATGCATGCCTTTCTACCTAGTAGTACTAGTACCTTGTCAAAGCCAATAGTATTGTTCTAACTACTACCTACCAAGTGGAGTCACAGTTACAAGATTTACTAACTTCCGTTTCATTGGATTGCTTTGTAGCCGCGGTAACGACGCCAACAAACGTCACTTTCGGGGATCTCATCGTGCGAGCACTACAGCAGTCGCAAGGTCGAGCTGCTGAGGGAGCTGGATCGTCTGGCTGATGGGCTTAATTAGTTTAGTCTCAATTGGATCGGTGTTACTTAGCTAGTTGGTCGTTACTTGTTAGTTTGATTACACTGTCTTCAAAGTTGGGTCCAGACCAACATAATTGTTCGTACCTTAATTTGCATCCCAGTACTGTAACCACAATCTGTAACACCGATGTCTCTAAAGACCAGCTTTATTTTCATTTACCACTGCAACTGCAGTTCTTTTTTATCTACTCCGCGCGGGCACAATAGGGACAACATGCATAGGGTCATTCACATGCAACCCCTCATTATGTGATGATGTGTGAGTTAAATCTGGTGGTAACACAAGAATTCCTTTTTGAAGTTGAGCACCAGCATTAGGACGAAGGGAATGGAATGGAAAAATATTCTCATCAAATACAACATCGCGAGAGATATAGACACGCCCAGTGGATACATCTAGGCATTTTACTCCTTTATGAAGTGGACTATAGCCGAAAAATACACATTGTTTTGACCGAAAAGAGAGCTTGCGTGTGTTATAGGGACGAAGGTTAGGCCAACATGCACAACCAAAAACTCGAAGAGAGTCATAGTTGGGGGTGACATTAAGAAGTTTTGATGTAGGAGTCTCAAAATTGAGAACTTTGGTGGGTAATAAATTGATAAGAAAAGTGGCGATAAGAAATGCTTTATCCCAAAATTTTAATGGCATGGAAGCATTAGCAAGCAAAGCAAGTCCAACTTCAACAATATGGCGGTGTTTACGCTCAGCGGAACCATTTTGTTGATGAGCGTGTGGGCAAGAAACATGATGTGTGATGCCCAAGTTTTGAAAAAAAGAGTTGAGTTTTTCATACTCACCACCCCAATCAGTTTGCATGGTGATTATTTTACGGCCAAATTTTCGTTCAACAAGTTGCTGAAAATTAAGAAAAACTTGATAAACATCAGAACGTCGTTTAAGTAAATAGATCCAAGTGAATTTACTATAATCATCGATGAAGCTCACATAATATGAATGTTTCCCAATAGAAAGAGGAGCAGGACCCCATACATCGGAAAATATTTGATCCAAAGGACCATTAGACACACTAGTAGAAATATGATATGGCAATTGATGGCTTTTGGCTTGTTGACAAGGGTCACAAACGTACGAATTTATTTCATGCGAGTAGGGAAGATTATTTTTTCTAAGCACTTGTTGAACAATAAACGATGATGGGTGTCCTAGACGACGATGCCAAGTGGATGAAGAAGGCTTGACGATGATGAAGGCATGCTTGTGAGACCCTGTTGTCATAGTCACGAGAGGATAAAGACCACCATGACAAGGACCTTTAAACATGATTTTCTCCGTGTCCTGATCCTTAATCAAAAAGAAAGATGGGTGAATTTCAACAAAAGCATTGTTGTCTAGAGAAATTTTATGTGCAGATAATAAATTTTTGGACGCTTTAGGAACATGCAATATATTGCGGAGTTTGATGGAACTATGAGGGGTGTGCAAAGTGGAATGACCAATATGCTGAATTGCCATACCTTTACCACTTGCTGTGTAAACTTGATCACGCCCTCTGTAGGTGTCATGAGTGGAGAGTTTGCTTAATTCACTAGCGATGTGGTTTGAAGTACCACTGTCAAGATACCAATTTGTATCGACACCATAAGAAGCAATATTAGCTCCTTTATGATCCGTTGAGGAATCATCATCATCATCGTTACCATATTTCTTGCAAATTTGACAAGTTATATCTTGAAAAGTAGACGGTGTGCGGCCACGACCACGACCACGACCAGAATTTGTGGGAGGACGACGACCTTGTGCACGACCATCTTGACGCTGATTTGGGCGCCCACGTTGTTTGCCATAACCTCCACCATAATTCTGAGAGCGATAATTACCGCCTTGGCGACGAGTTGCAGCATTGGCTGAAGAAGGAAATGAACCAATACCTTGACCTGTTTCGGATAGCATCTGCTGACGATAATCATACGCAGTAAGCTGTGAGCACAAGTCGCTGAGAGTTGTGCTTGGGACAGCATTCACTGAGGCAACGAGAGCATTATATTCACCATGGAGACCATTGAGGATGTAGTCCTTGAGTTCTTCATCATCAATCATTCGACCAGCCGCAGTGAGCTCCGAGGCAAAACCTCTCATCTTAGAGATGTATTGCGCCGCTGTGAGATCATTCTTCTTCGTGTTAGCAAGGGCACCACGAAGCATGGATACCCTGGACTTGGAGTGTGCGGAGTTCAGATCCTCCACAGCAGCCCAGACATCAGCGGCATGATCGAGTTGAAGAACATGTGTGAGAACCTCATAGGACATGGATTTGAGCAACCAGCCCAGAACATGCTGGTCGCGAGAAATCCAGGACGCATAGGCAAGATTGGGCACCGTGTGCCTGACGTTGCTTGTGTCCTCGACTTCAATGGTTTTTGGCGGACACGAGTCGGACCCATCTAGCAGGTCCATGACCATCGCGCCGCGAAGGGCAGGAAGAACCTAGGCCTTCCAGAACATGTGATTTCCTCGGGTGAGTTTCTCCGTTGGCGGAGCACCAAGAGCAGCCGCGAGAGATGCCGTCGAGGAGGACGACGAAGAGGCCGACGGAGAGGTTTCCATGGAGGGGCGAGGAGGAGGGATCCTGGCCGGAATTTTTGGTGGTTGTTTCCTTATCAATCGGTCGGTGGTTATTTTCTTGCCCCGGATTTTTGCTGATTGCCGATGGAAAACGATCGGCGATTTTTTTGGCTAGATTGGATCGGCAACGCTAGAAGGGAAAGAGCCAGCTCGATACCATGTTAATTGAGGGAAACCGATACGGGGGCTCGGGTTACATACAAGGGAATATGAGTCCATTGGTGTACTACACCAAATCTGTCATATTAACTCTAACACTATGTTTTACCATAAAGATAGTATCGCTGTAACACCGATCCCTCCAAGCATGCACATACCTCTATCTCTCTCTCCCCTGTTCCTTTCTGTTCAATTCAACCCGTTAGAAAGAGCCCTTTGCTTCTGCTCTTTGGGTTAGGCAGCCCAATTAGCTTTTGGAAAACTAGCATGGTAAATGCAAGGGCGACGTCTGAATGTGTCTAAAACCTTGTAGACATGCAGTAAGCACTTGAATTATATGATGTGTTTCGCCATAAAAATTATGCTAACTAAGATATCACTTGTTCGGGGCATATCTTTACTCATCTTAAAAATGTGGGATAAAAATCTATACTGCGATAAAAAAGAACGTATGAGTGACTATATGTGCTCCTTGATTTCTTATATTATTTTATTGCTAAGAATTAATATAAAATAATAAAAATTTGGTTTATTAATTCTTACCTTGCCATTGCCAATGGCATGTTTTACAATCAGACAAGGAGTTGCGAGGACACGCCAATCAAAACTAACACCTGATATGGATGTCCCCTACTTAAATTATTGTATCCACAGCCGACATAAATAGTTAGCTCTAAGCATCCATCATTAAACAAAATAATCTGGTTTGCCTAGAGATTCTTTATTGTGTACTAGGAAAAATGCCCGTGCGTTGCAATGGGAGAGAAAAACAATGACACGGATTTTTTTTATCATTGCAAGACATATTGATTGCATGAATTTATCTTGCATTGTTGTCACAATAATAATACTCCCTCCATTCCGGATTATAGGGGCTAAATTAGAAAGATGCTAGGACATAGGTGGTTACCCATTGGCTATGAAAAAGAGAGAAACATAAATATTTAGCCTTAATTGATGCGCATAATTAATACGCTACTTGGCCATGCGACAAATTTACTACACCCCGTAAGGAAACCAAGGAAAATTTCACTATTTTCACACAGCATGCATGCATGGAAACCCAACGGGAGGGGAAAAGGGATCCTTTGGAGTAATTGAGGGGAGTAAATCGGAATGCATAAATTAGCCTTTTTTTTTGGAATATCTCTAAAATCCCTATTTGCCCTATAATCCGAACAGAGGGAGTATGAATTTATCTAACATTAACCTCCTAGTTCATGTAAGCATACATCATTATAATAGAAGATTACTATAAAGAGACAGCTGCATTGAAGTTTTCTTCTCCCAAAATCTTAATCTCAATTTAGGGAGAAAGCCTGCCATGCAGGTACTAACCATACAAGGCAATAAAATTTAGTTAGTACTAGGTCGATCAGAAAATGCAAATTGTATCTCACATTTTAGATACATAGCTAGAGCAACATCAACTGCAATCTTGCAAGTCAATTAGATGAAGTATTTTACATATTTGGTGTTACAAAGTGGGAGAGAGAGCTTAGTAGAACAACAGTAGGTGCGTGCGAAACCAGAAGCAACCTGGCAACGTGTGAGAGGTGCTCTGTCACCACACAGAACTGGTAGCTAGCGGATAGTAGCACCCTATCAGCAGTTCAACACATGGCGGCGGTGGCCCGCTCCGCCCCTTTGTATCCAGCAGCTTCCCTTCGTACCCTGCGCAGAGTCCGGAAGCGGCAACGGCGGTCGCCTTGGAGGCACAACTCTCTCCGACAATAGCTTCACCGATTACTGGAGATGACGTAGTGAGTATCGTTTTCTAACTGGAACTTGAGTACACGCGCGCATGCCGGCGCTGCCATGACGATGGATTTATAAAAGAGCTGCATTTGGCATGAGAGACGATGAACAACATGAAAGAGCTAGATAAATGCACATTACATTATAGCAATCTACCATTTATATCAATTCATGAATCCAATCATCAGGTCATACTTGACTGTCACTCTTCTATATGTTTCTATTAAATCAGTTAAGCTCAAACAATAAGATAATTATCAATTTTTTTTGATAATCCAAATAAGAAAACTAATTGTACAAATAGTATACTCCTAACCAGATCAGTTAAGCTCAAACAATATGATAATTATCTAGAGAAAAACTTTTGATAATTCATCAAAGGAAACTAATTGCACGAACAGTATATTTCTAACCAGTGAAATAGCTATATTTCTAACCAGTGAAATGAGCTATTCAAACTTCATACACGCACACAACATGAGGCGTACATTTTTTAGACCAGGCTGAGTACAGAAGCAGCAAAACACCAAAAGTATCCACCGAGCTTTTTTCGAGATAGGTCAATCTCCTTAAAAAAAGCAGTATCTCTTTCGAAGCTAAATGTCAATAAGAATCCTACTAGCATCTTTATATAACACACAAGTCAACATTTTGTTTTCAGTAGTTAAGCAAACCGCCATGATGTTGTTACTTTGTATGCAGCAAACTGCAACCTTAAGCTTCTCTGTAGTAGCAGTGATGCATGTCGATTGACACCAAGGCTTTCAATTTATAAATCACAGATCTGCTCCACGCAATTCAGCATTACGAAGTTTTATGTCAGAGATGATACCTTGCCTTCAGTTTTGGCTGACTCTACATCGACTCTGAATTCTCTCAATTCTACACACTTTGAGATAATGGATTGAGATAGCACTGTTCGTCCTTCCGTCACACCTCATCCGTTGCACCGATCGAATTGACCTCTGCATGTTACCTACAGATGACACCGGGACCACGACTATTTCCATGTAGGCCTTGCGGAAAGAAGGCCGAGGACGACGGGGAACAGCTTTGCGGCGAGGCGCTCTAGCGGCAGACGAAGAAATTTCTCCCGCTCCTCGTCTCCTCCCCAGATTAAATTCAACTCATGCAGCAGCAGGTGTCTGTACCATAGCGGTGCCATAATTTTGCTGTGCAGCATGCAACAGGTGAGACAACTAGAAGAACAGGTTTCAGAGACACACATCAGTTTTTCCCATGTTGGCTTTGCCGACAATTCCAGTGTCGGCCTCACCTTTGTTGCAGATCATGGTTGCATCATCATCCCAGATACAGAAAGCACCTTGCCGAGACAACGAATCAAGTCGGAGAAAACATAAGCAAATTAGATCAAGATGGGGAATAAATCAAATCATGATGGAGATAATATCAGATCAAAATGGGGATCCTGCGCTCGAAGGCGACACGTGCGTGGGGCGAGCTCACCTCCCCTCCCTTGCTGGCCACTATCCCCTCCCCCATGGGCACATCCATGGTGAGCTCTCTCCCTTCCTCCCTCACCTCCCAACCAGTGGGAGGTCAATGGCGACCATGACGAAGCAGCACGCAAAATAGGTTGATGGCGGCGGCCTCAATGGAAGGATTCATACCTCGGCGGCGGGGGTTAGACATCCGGGCGGGTCGGGCAGGAGGCAGAGCTTGGGATGACCGCGCGGCCTGATTGCGGCCGGCAGCGGAGACATCGGCGAGTGTGGGTGCTTCTACAGGAGGCCGGCGGCAGAAAGATCCGGGCGTTATGTCCGCCGGTGTCGGCGGTGCTCTATCGGGGGAGAGCACAGCGAGTGGCGATGGGATATGCCCGTATGGCTCGAGGACGAAGACACGAGATAGTGGGCGACTTCCACCTACGGGTGGCATTGGTGGGTAATTAGCTATCTAGTGGGAGGGCAAAACAGTCACAAAAAAGGCTGGTTGACAGAAGCATTCCGTGCTTTTTTATTAGGTATAGATACAATTCAATATGTCTTTTATATAAATATAAATCTACACTATTACCCAAAACCTTATCAGCGTCGCACCTTTTTTTTGTTATCAGTAGCGCATGGGCCGTGCGCCACTATCATCACTGGCCCGTGCGCCACTGGTAGCGATTTCAAAATTCAAAAAAATGCGGGATATGAAAAGTTATCTGTGGCATATGTGGGTATGGTGCGCCACTAATAAATTTTTCAAATTTCCAAAAAATGGGATCTAGATCTAGTGTCGCCTTCGTCTCATCGCCGTCGCCTCACCGCGGGCACAACCTACCACCGCGGGGAGGTGCGGGAGGCAATGGTCACGTCGGTAGGAGGCGCTCGGGCTGAAGACGAAGATGACGAGGAGCTCGAGGACAGCGCCAGTGTTGGTCAGGGAGGACCTTGAGGATGGCACCGACAGGGGTTGGGGAGGATCTCAAGGACGATGCGGTGGATGGGGAGAGGAGAAGTAGAGGTGGAGGAGAAGGAGAAGGAGAGGAGAAGAAGAGGAGGAGAAGGATATAATAAGAAGGGGAGGAGAAGGAGAGAAGAAGGGGAGGAGAGGAGGAGAAGAGGAGAAGGAGAAGGGGAGGATAAGGAGAAGGGGAGAAGAAGGAGAAGAGAAGAGAGGAGAAGGAAAAGGAGAAGGAGAAGAGAGGAGAGGAGAGGAGAGGAGGAAAGGAAGATAATGAGAAGGGGAGGAGAGGGACAGTTCGTGTCTTGGTGGTGTCACGGCGGATGCCATGGGATGGCTTGATTTGGGGCCGAATGGATGCCAGAGGGTCTGGGTAAGGATGGTGCGGTGGAGACCGCACATAGAACTCGAATCGAACACACATGATGTACCTAGGTTCGGGGCTCTCCTACTGAGATAACACCCCTACTCTTGCATCTATCTCTCTATATCTCAATATGTATCAAGTATTACCAGCTTGCTCCTTGAGCTGTATGCTCTAGGGAGGAAGAAGCTCTCTGCTTACAACTCTCTTAAGTGCCAAAGGGGAGAATGGAGAATAAAATGGATCGACCCTCCTCTAGGAGGTCCTGAGGCACCTTATAAAGGGGTGCCTAGGTTATAAGTTAGGGCATAGGTGGCACCGAATATGCTCCATAGATGCCGCACAAAGTAGTTGCCCTAGGCCCAGATGCTCCTCCTGTCATGGGGTCACTCCTGGATACCCTCGATGGGAATTGATGTGCCCATCCCCGCTAATGGTCTTCACGCTAACAATGGTCTCCTCTGGAATATCCTCGATGGGACTACTCTCCTTAATCCACGGGCACGCCTGCTAGAGGAACGGTTATCCTCTCCGAGTTTTCTGGGAGAGACAGAGGCATTAACTGAGAGGCCGGCATACGACCTCTGGCCGTATGCCAATCTCATATGTCGACCTCATCCGAGATAACTTGACCATGATGATCTTGCAAGGAAAAGACAACTTGATTATCCTGACATATCTTATATATGTCTGCTTGGGTATCTCGGCCTATGTCGGCCTCCCTATGTCGGTCAATCTTACTCATGGTTAACCTCACTCTATACCATAGCTTGACCCTATAGGGGTCTCCCCTCCAAAATTAGTCACCGAAGCTATCACGGTCTTTCAATGCTAGCTGAAAGGCCACAACAGGTTCCTTTAACTTACAGGAAACATATCCTATCGACCGACATACTTTTATGTCGTCCCAAACTGAATCTCGACCAATTTCCTTATCTTCAGTAGCAATTCTCAGCCATTGTCTACTTCGCTTGGCCTAGACCGAATTTTACCTTGGATAATGAACAAACTCATACTCCTTATATCGGCTTCGCTGTAACTTGCAATTTTGACTTAGGTTTTTCTCTTATTCTATATTTTTTCATCGTACGTGGCATGCACCCATCACACATTGTTTTATTTTTTGTACCTAGATGTGACATGTAGCACTGTTTACGGCATGTGGGTTCCACCAGGAGTAAAATCTCCTGGCGATCAGTCCAATCTTCCCCACGATGCCTCACTTACTGTATTTACCGCAGGATGCATTATGGCGCTAGGAGCCATTACTAACCGTGCATCACAATTTGTGGGGAGTTTCTGCGAAATCAAGGCGCATGCTCCCGCGATCATGGGTGCAACCGGCCCCACATCCCATGATGTGGTCTTGCCTATAAATAGAAGGGCGGGGGAAATCGTATTTTACATTCCCTCACCGCTCTTCTCCTTCATAGCGCCGTCGCCGTCCTCTGCTTCTCGCTGCTGCGCATCACTACCTTCTCTCGCGCCGCCGCCTAGCCTTCCTTCCTCTTGCCATTGATTCGACTCGCGCGCAGGCCGGTGCCGCCGCTATAGGACGCCCTTACTCCAAGCCGAGCTCCGCCACGGATAGCGCCGCCACGACAACACTGTCAAGGTCATGGAACCTCAAGAAGTTGATGCCGTTGAGCACGACGAGGACGAGGTGGACACCCTTTCGGAGCGAGCTTCGTGGGAGGGTTCTGACGTGACCTCCGACAAAATCGACTGGCTCCGCCGAACGTGGCGGATCCTGCCGAAGGTGGAATGCCGGCGGCCCGCCGGTGAGTCTTCGCCTGAAGTTAACCCGTGTGAGTACATAGTATTCTTCTCCCACTTCGAGCACGGGTTTGGCCTCCCGATTAGTGATTTCACCAAGAAGTTCCTAGAAACTTTTTGTCTTCAACCACACCATCTCCTGGCTAATGCTATCAGTGTCATGTCTTCTTTTTATCTTGCTCGGAGGGTTACCTCGGCCTTTGGCCCTCAATCAATCTATGGGCCAAGTATTTCCAGTTCTCACCCCAGGTTATCCCGGATCGAGACCTTCCTCCCGCCTTGAAGCTGATGACTCAATGCGGGGCTGCCACGGTCATACCCCGTCAGAATTCTCTCTTTCCCCGGATTCATGGCCTGGACTTGTGCAAGAAGTGACAACGGTCTTTATTCTATGTGAAGAACACGACCGATGTAGATATGATCGGATTTCCAAAGTATGCTGCCGGTGTCCCCGAAACAAAGCGCAATTGGAAGATGGACCCCAAGGAGCTCAATCTTGAGGTCAACCAGATACACTCAGTCATTCAGGAGCTTATGTTGGAGGGTATGTCGGCTGATGATATCGTGGCGACATTCATCAGTCGCCGAGTTTCCCCTCTTCAGCGCATACCACACAAGATTTGCCAAATGAGCTGCCGACATGATCCTACCCAGAAATCAATGTTTGAGCTGAATAAGATCGAGATTCGAAGATGGGTTAAGGCCATCGCCAAGACCAATACTTAATGTTGTTATTTTTTTATTTTCTTCCCCCTTGATGTAATTGATAACTTGTCCAGTTGCTTGCTTTGTGCATTTATAAATAAAAGTAAAATCACACCGTAGGGGCTTCCCCTACGGTATCATTGTCAATTTTTTTTTGCCAAGATCGACCAAGATGGTCGAGGAGTGGGAATGGGGCAAAGCTCCTTACGACCGAGATCACCTGCACCCGTGGTAAGTTCTGACATAATTTTTATGACCGAGATAATTTTCTGCGGACATAACTTCATCATTTGACTTTGATCTATCTTTGTTTATTATGCAGAAATTAACCCAGAAGTCTGCAGAGGACAAGCTGATATCGACAAAGTCTTGGACCAAATATCGCAAGGATTTGAATGTTGAGGTTCCAGATTCTAGGATTTTATGCCGATCCCAGACGCCGACACTGGTCCTTCTCCGGGTAAGACCCTTGATCAAGATACAGTAAGAATGTGGCTAGATGATGATGACGATTGTCAAATTATAGAGGTACTTGACCCTATGCCCATTGCATTCACATATCCGCTAAACCTGTTTGAAAGGACATTTACTGTCTTAATCTATTTCGGTGTTTGTATAAAAAAAGGATCATTTAATAGTATGCTAATGTTGCCAGGTGATTATATTGAAAAGAGATAAGTCCATGGCATTGTAGAAAAGTTCATGGAAGAAACAAAGGATTCTAGAAGATTTCAGACCGGAGTCTCCGGTGTGCAGACACGAGAGTCTCCGGTGTGGGCCGGAGTTACCCCACATATCTATGGAGTGGACTCTAGGAGGTGCCCAGGACAGTCTGATAGGTTGTCCGGAGATGGGCCGGATACGGACCAGAATCTGCGGTGTCCTCGGTCAGACCAGAGTTTCCGGTGTGAATACATCGGAGTCTCTAGTGTGCCGTGGACCGGAGTTCCTGACAAGTTCCCGGAGTGAGCGACAAGACCTGGCCCAGGATAGTCTTATGGGTGGTCTAGAGATGGGGCGAAGATGGGCTGGAGTCTCTGGTGTAGGCTGGAGTCTCCGGTCTGCATACCAGAGTCTCTGGTGTGGAAGTTCTCCAACGGGCAAAAAACAGTCAGCAGCTGTGAAGGCAATAAATAGAAGACCTCATCTTCTACCTTGAGCTGCTCATCCCCAAGAAGAATGTACACTCCATTATAGCCACCAAAACTCCAAGATCTCTTCATCCAACCTCCCAAAGTTGCTGATCTTTGGGGAATCGAAGGAGGAGGCCTTGATCTACAGCTTCACCAAGAGAGATCTTCATTTCCCCCTCCTTCACTTGAGGGCCCCTTGCTCTAGGGTTTCATTGGAATTTTTGTTCTTACAAGCTTGTCTTTGATTGTTGTGACAACTTGCTTGGAATCGGGACCCTCCAATTAAGTTGTGGATGTGTTCCTCAAACTTGTTGTTAGGGTGTCGGCTACCACCTTGAAGGTTGCCGATATAGTGGAAGCGTGAATCGATCCCTTTGGGGTGAGGTTCACCGGAGAACAAGGGAGGCCTCTTGTGGTGTTGGTGGTTTGATACCACCCCCTCTCCAAATGCAGACGTACTTCCCCTCAAAAGGAAGGAACTGCGGGAAATAATCCTTGTGTCCTCGCGTTCTTCACTTCGGTTACTTCTATCCTTTGCCGCACCTTACTTTATCTTGTTATTGGTTAGTTAGTTGTGCTAGTGTGACATATAGGTAAATTCACCCTAGTTACTTATCTAGAGAATTTACCTTTGTGTCAAACCCTAACTTGAAAAAGGAGTAAAATTTGAAGTAGCACCTATTTACCCCCTCTAGGTGACCATACGATCCTTTCAATTGGTATCAGAGCCTCGACTCTTTATTCAGGCTTTACCGCCTAAGAGAATATGGTTAACCTAGAGGAAGGTTTAGAGGGTGAGGCTAGCACTTCGGTGACCATGACAGATCTCAAGAAATTGGAAACAATCTTGAGCACTACCTTGAGCAACGAAATTCAATAGTTGCGTCAACTAGTTGAGCAACTAGTAAAAGAAAGTCATCCTCACCACCTCCCTCTCACGAGGAAACACCTCCTAACCCTAAGGTAAATGCTCCGGCTAAGCCAACAGGTGTAGAAGTGGGGGATGAACATAATTCCACTAACTCCTCCACCAAAAAGGGTGATGGGAAGGAAGAGCACCATGCAGTTCCCGGATGGTATTCTCCCAACCCTACGATCTCTCATCCCCATATAAATAATAGAGGTGACCCACCTAAGTTAGCTGCACATACTTTTTCTTAATGGCAAGTTTTAATGAAATCTCATGTGCGTAGCTCCTGCATTGACTTGTGGAACGTCATTGAAGGACTCAAAGTTGAGGATCCAACCAACTTGACAAGAAGATAAGTGGTCAATAGTTAACTAAATGTCACCTCCTTGCACATGATTCAACTTGGCGTGGGACCAAAGGAATTTCCACACATTGAGCACTTCAACACTGCCAAGGAAGCTTGGGATGCTCTCATTAACTTGTTTGTTGGAAATGAGAGCATGGGAAGAAAAATATATGATGCCTTGAGCAATGAAGCTGAAGGATCCTTTATTAAGGATGGTGAGGATCATGAGATATGTATTGAAGACTCAAATCCACTGCCACCGCCTTTAGAAATGTTGGTGCCTCTCATATTGATGATGCATGGATAAAGAGGAAGTATGTGAGTGCGTTCATGCCCTTCGAGCCCACTAACTTGAAGAGTCTTAAAGGAAGACACAACTACCATCTCATGACCTCAATTGAAGTTATGCAAGAGATGTCCACCTTCAAGGTTGCTGCCAAGAATGCTAAAGATGCCCGGACCCATGCCATTGGAATGAGTAGTGGTGTCAATCTTGCCTTGAAGGACAAAGTTGTGGAGTATGAAGAAGAAGAAGGAAGTGACGATGCACTCTCTATGATCCACCCCGAAGATGTGAAGGTTGCTCATGGTGAATACATGGCCTTCTATGCGAGAAACTTTTGGAAGGATCCCGCCAAGACCAAGATGGAGATACAACGAAGTAGCAACCCAAGTGGTAGAAAATAAAATGCTTCAAGACTGAGAACTTACTTCAACTTTGGTGACCGCTATGATTTTGTTGCCGGATGTCCTTATGAGAAGAGAGAAGATAATGGTGGTGCACTCATATTGAAGAAAAAACCAAAGGCTTTGTTCAAGAAGACTTTCAACAAGAAGAACACCACCAACAAGAAGTCCGGTGAAATTGCATTGATATCACATGAAGAGTTCTCTTCCGATGAAGAAGAAGAAGAAGAAACAACGGATGGTGTGTCTGCCATCGCCACCACCTCTACATCCACTTTCTCACTCTTCGATTCACCAAATGAGAATGTCTCCAACAAGAACGTCACTTGCCTTATGGCAAGATCTTCGGAGGTATCGTCATCCCCTCTCTCCACCTTTAGTATCAATGATCAATTAGATGATGACATAACTCTTGAGGTGAAGGAGGAATTAGTTGATTTCGTTGCCTTCATGACTAACTTGCAAGGGGAGCACAAGAAACATTTTGTGAATCTCTTTAATCATCTTTCTCACACACAAGAACTTCTTGATGAGAGATGCAAACTTGGGAGAGAGCACAAGCTTGAGATGGATGCTCTTGCTAATGCCCTAGAAGAAGAGCAAGAGACTAGGGTGTCTCTTGAAGAAATACTTGAAGGACTTGATGAGGCAAATGATATAATTATTGCTAAACTCATTAAGGAACGTGATCATGCCATTGCTAAGTATAAAAAGGCTAAAAAGGACAAGATTGAGTTTGGCGTGGTTCATGACAAACTTGCCGAGGATTTTGAGAAGCTCAACGAGACTCACAAGGTCTTGGAAAGTGAACTCTTGACTCTCACAAATTCACGTGAACAACTTCAAACTCAATTTACCAATGTTGCTTCACCTAGTATTTTTATTCCCTCTAGTAGTACAAACATCCTTGAAGAAAATGCTAGGTTGAAGGGGAGCTTGCAAAGGCCACTTTTCCCCAAGGTAACAAGTCTATTGATGACCTCTTGAGTAAGAAAAGATCAAATAATGAGAAAAGAGGTCTTGGCTATGTGTCCAAGGCCAAGAATAAGAACACCAAGAAGAATAAGGCCAAGCCTACACAAGTAAAAGATAAGACCATTACGGGTACTAATACCACAAGTGGCAAATCTATGTCACAAGATGACTTTGTAGGAAGTGCTAACCCTCACTATGTATTAATGTGTAATTCTTATGGTGATGTTTATGCACAATATGTTGGTACACTTGATGGTTATATTGCTTAGTCTATTTGGGTTCCAAATACCCTTGTCACTAATAAAAGAGGACCCATTGAAAAATGGGCACCTAAAAACTAGTTTGATCTTTTGTAGAACTATGCTTCCGAAGGGTCAAAGTGGGTGCTTGATAGTGGATGCACAAGTCATATGACCGGAAGAAAGACAATAATGACGGAGATAAGGGCAAATCAAGATCATATAACCGTCACATATGCCGATAAGTCAAAATCTTAGGTAATGGGACTTGGCAAAGTTGTGGTTGCACACGATGTTACTCTTATGGACGTCATGCTTGTTGAGACTCTTGGATATAATTTACGTTTAGTTCATGCCCTTGGCAAGATGGGTTTCGTTGTCTTCATTGATAATGATATTGTGGCTCTCTTGTGGAGCAAGACTCTAAAGGTCGCTTTTGTTGGGTACATCGAAAATGACTTGTATGTGGTGGACTCTTTAGGGAAAACCACTACAAGTGCGATGTGCTTATTCGGAAAGGAGGATGTGGGGTGGTTATGGCATCACCGACTAGCCCATGTTAATATGAGAACTTTGCAAAGCCTCCACAAGGGTGGCCATATTGTGGGACTAAAGGTAAATGTTTGTTTTGCGAAAGATCGTCTTTGCAGGGCTTGTGTTGAAGGAAAGATGCATGATTCTCCCACAAAGCAAATAGCATCATAAAGTCCAAGAGGATTTTAGAGCTCCTTCCTGTGCAACTCTTTGGTCCTCCATTGTCGTGGTGGTGTCACGATAGATGCCATGTATAGGCTAAAGGTGGGGACTAAGTGTGCTAGAGGTATCCAGGGAGGGATAGTGTGGTGATTCCACACACAGATGTTTGTATTCTCAGGATTTCCCCAAGGTTTATAGTAGCACCTCGAGCTGTATTGGGGAGAGGAGGAAGACGAAGCTCTCTTACTCTCACCACTACTCTAGAGTCATGTCTTAGTGAAAATGATCGATCCCTCACTATGGAGGTCCTGGCCCTCCTTATATAGGAGAGGCCAGGTTACAAGTTAGGGCATACGTGGAGGGCATATTCCCCGAATATGCTTCTCCCAGAAGAATAAAGCGGTGCACCTCTTTTTACCTTCATAAGCCGATCAGGACTGATGGCATAAGCCTCTCTGAGCCCCTCTATGGCACAGTGTCACCCGACCAAGAACGGTCTAGCAACATCACCTCTATCGGCCCGTACTCGCTAGCCCTTCCCTTTGTCCTCTGCGCTCATGATATAGTGGAGAGAGAAAGGCACTGAGCATGGAGATGCGTTCCTTCTCTTGTAAGCCAAGTGGTAACCCGACTCCTTCCTGGTTAAGTCGGCTCTGGGTACCTGCATACAAGTAACATAGATAACGCCGACATACACTCTATGCCGACCGAGGTAACATTGGGTGAACATAGTCCGGGCTAGGTTAGCCGTAACTAGGCTTGCCTTGAGGTAACTCGGTCAGCTCTCACTTTGACTTCATCGTACCTTGGCTAACATTGCCATTATACCCCGGCTTGACCCTACCCGGGGTTATCCCCCAACATTAGTCCTTGAAGCTGGTGTGGTCTTAGTAACTTCAGCTGATAAGGCGACAGCAGGTTCAACCCACTGAATTCTTTGTTCTTTTTCCCAAGGTATTCTTATGTCGGCACGAACTGAACCTTACTCGGCTCTTTCCTTGTAGACTTGTTACTTTCTTTGACCTCCCTTGGCTCATTCCGAGTTATTCCTTGTTGGCCTGGTTATACTCTCATATCCGGGTGACCCACTTAGATTCCTTCCTTCTCGTGTACACTTCCCCACGTCCTACATGGAGGGTTATTATTGCCGTTGCCTCGTTTTAAGGGGGTGCACTTCAGTTACTGGACATGATGTTAGGAGTTACTGTGCAACCATCATGTCGTGGGTTCCCTTTCAATAACCGCAATGCCACGTCGCGTCACATGATCCATTGCGCCATGTAACCCCTAGTGTGCTTGATGTTGATTGGTGCGTCCGGTGAATACACAACCACACCATGCGGCCCCTCTGCGCACTGCAACCCCACTACCCCCTTAGGGGCGTGGGTAAATAGTGGAGCGGGGGGCATCCTCAATCTTTTCCCCCATTCACTCCCTTGGCCTCTGCCTCTTCTTCTTCCTCCTCCTCCTCGTAGCGCCGTCACCACCGCCGCTTCCGCCTAGTGAGTGTGATGTCGCCGCTGCACCCTGTTCTTTCTTGCTCCTTTGTAGCGCCGCCATTCGCCGCGACCATGGGACCCCCTCAATCGCGACCCCTCTCCCCTGCTGTGTACTTCTCCTCCGAAGAGGATCTCGAGATGCCGCGGGACATCGCCACTATCGAGGAACACAAGGAGGGCGGCACCGCCCATGAGCACAGTGCCTGGGCCGGTTGCTGGGTGTGCCTGGACGATATTGATTGGCTCATCTGGACCCGCCGCATCCTGGTCGGAGTCAGTTACTGCCTTCCCGGCGATGAGCTTGCCCCTATTCCGGAATCTGGTGAGTTCGTGGTGTCGTCGGATTGATGACAAGTACTCCACGAGGGGGTCCTCGAGGCGTGTGGAAGAGAGGGGTGTGAGACGTACGGTGTTCCGGGACGGTGAGAACACAAGTTTACCTAGGTTCGAATCCACCGGCTTTGGACGGATCCTACTCCTGCTAGCAATCCAGTAATACGGCAGAGCCAGAATATGGGTTACAAGGGTTTCGCCTGTGCGAGTTGAGATTGTAGACTATTGTTAAGGTAGGTTATGCCCTAAAGGCTCTCCCTAGGACGTCTTATATAGATATCCGGCCTAGGGTTTATAGGAGAGATCTATCCGGCTACGACTAAGAGTCGGTTACATAGTACATCTTGAACTACAAGTAACACTATGGGCCTATGTCGGTAAGTCTTCTGGGCCTTCTCGTAGTCGGACTGGACTCCGTCTCTTCTCCCTGACTGGGCCGCTCGTGAAGCAAAGCTCTAACCCGAAGTGGGCCACCCTGGTCAGTGAGGAACTGTGAGGATACCCAGAAAGTATATCCCCAACAGCAGCCCCCGGAAGTCTCCCAGATCCAAAGTCGGATTCATCATCGTCTAGCTTGATCTTCGGCTTGCAGAATCTTGAAGGGTTCCTGAAACTTCAAAACAAAAGATATGATCTGTGTCTTAAAAATAAGTTGGAACTATCAGTACATTTATTTGTGTTTCCAGCTTGAAATTCAAACTAAGCCTGAACTTGGTCTCTGACGTAATCTGACAGCAGTCATGGTCAAGTCACATCACTGACAGACATTTCCTGTCAGCACGACCGTTGGTGGGTCTGCCTTTTGCGGAACTGAGGCGTCGTTTCAATGTGTGCGTGGAGATCGAGGCGACGTAATCATCGCGCGGAGGCTTCCCCGTACTTTCCACGACACGTGGCACGTTCACTGTAGCGTTTACACGAATCTTGACGCGCCTGATGGATACAAGTGGTGTGGATTCCTTCCCCATCTTCTTCTCCAGTTCTCAGCGTCGTTTCCTTTTCCGCTACTTCTCCCACGCGCACAGAGCTTCCTTGCCCCAGAAATTCCCAGCGCCGCCCATCCAAGGTCATCGGAGCACCGGAAAAATGGCTTCCACATCATCCTCCGGCGCAGCAGCGACGGTAGCGACGGAAGCGGCGGCGGAGAGGGAGAGCAATCGCGGGGTTTGCATCCCGTGCGTCCTCGATGACGCCAAGCTCCTTAGCATAGAAGAAGAAGGGCTCCTCGGCGCCGGTGATCGGTGAAGCGACCTCGGCGAAGCCATCCCCAACCCTCGCGACGGCGAGCGAGTGCACTTCGGCACTCACCTGGACAGAGGTCTTTCCTTTCCTCCCTCAGATTTCTTTTCCGAGGTGATAGATCATTATGGTGTTCATCTCCACCTCTCCCCCGAACTCCATCTTAGAGATGAGTGCGTACGCCTCTTTGTGCGAGGGGTATCTCGGCATTAGGACGAGCCTTACTCTTTTCCGGTACTATTTTCATGTCCGAAAAAATTGCATCACCGCCAGTAATCCTTACATTACCGGTACGATTAGTTTTTCGGTTAGGCGTGAGTGCGTCTATCCTTGGATCTTACCTAGTGAGTCGGTCAAGCAATGGCCGGCTACCTTTTTCTATCATAAGGATATTACCGCTCCCGGTAAAGCTACTACTTTGCCAGCTTTCATCGATGGAGCTGCCACGCCTCGAGCATCTTGGGACGAGGTCGCTCCGGCTCTTAGTGACAATCTGCTTCTCGCCAAGAGGCGGATCAAATATCTGATGAAGCACAAGGGCCTGTGAGGGTCGAACTTGGTCCAGTGTTGGGTATCATGCCGGATCCAACCCCTCCAACACCACGGAGATCGACTGATGCATTCCATCATGTCATCGAAAAAAGACTCCCTCCGCATCAGCCCCAAAGCCTACAAGGATAAAGATTACATATGCCAAATCAAATGGCTGATAAGGGAGCGGATCGAGAAGAGGATTCCAGAGGTATCCCTGGACATGCATACAGCGGAAGATCCCGTTGTGCTGGTAAGCTTTAGCAACAACCCTTTTGATGTGCTCATCTTTAAGTTATTTCGCAACACTAAGATACTATCTTCTTTTCAGCTTGCCGACCTCCCCGAGTCGGAATTAGCTCCTATCGAGGGATATCCTCCTGAGTTTTCCCAGGAGGAGGAAGTAGTTCCACTGCCAGACGTTGTTCCTCGCAAGCGTAAAGATTCGACAGTGTCTATCGGCACAAAGGAGGTGCCCGTTGTGAAAAGGTAACTTTCCTCACAACTTCCGCCTTTGTACTTCTTTCGTGATTTCTTCCGAGATGTAATGTTCTTCGTTCTATTACCTTCTCAGAGCTAAACAGCTCATCAAGGGCAAGGGGAAGGGAGCTACTTCTAAGCCCCTGCGTCAGACGAAGCTAACTTTGGCTTCTCCTTCCATGGCTCTTCCGACTCCTACCCCTCAGCCTTCTGCTGTGCCGGAGATTACTCCATCTTCCGACCGTTGCAGAAGATCCGGATCCTTCAACAGAGCCAGCGATCCTTGAGTCACAAGCTGATGTCACCATGGGTGACTCAGGTTTTGATAAGGGTGAACCTTCTCCGAGTAATGATCCCTCGGCAGAAGATTTCGCCAACAACCTCCTAAGCAATCCGGGACTCTCCAAGTTTGGCTTATCTCAGAAATCTATGGAGGAGATCCAACGGTTGGCCAAGGAATGCCTTGAAAGCCAGACCATTTCTGCCGAAGAAGAAACACAAGAAGAAGAGGACATTAAGAACTCTGATCTTCTTGAACAAGTCCGTCTTCGAGACGAAAAGCTGAGGACCGGCGAACTTCTAGCTGCGCCAGTTGTCCCCTTAACCCTCGTCGAGAAGGTTACCACCGAAGTGAATGCGAGTTTGAACAAGCTCGCTCGTGAAAAATATGTAAGTCGGAATTCCAACTCACATTTATCTTTATGTTACTTTATATCATATCCTCTAGCCCCCAAGCATGAAGTTGGATAGATAATCCGGGTTTATGCTTTACTAGGATGCCAAAGAATGAATTAGTGTAGCCCCAAGGCTCGTGCTGATGTTAGCAAAAAATATTAGCCTGAGTCTCTAGTAGACTTCTGACTTTGGGTATTCTGACTTATAGAAAGTATATTCCTATAACTAGGATTTATTGAAGAATGTTTGCAACAAGCCGAAAGAGATCAAAGCTCTCCGGCTTGAAAATGCACAATTAAAAGTTTCCAAGGATGAGGCCGAAGGTAAACTTTTCGAAACTGAAACCTTGTCTTGTGTTTTTATAGTCGAATTTTTGTTGAACTGTTGTTCTTTTGACTTACAACACTGGTAAAACAGTCCTATGCTATGATCGAATAGGCCGAGAATCTTAAGACCTTGGTGGTGGAAAACAAAGAACTTCGCCAAGAGCTGGATAAGCTTAAGGCAGATCATGAGAAGAGCATTGCTCAAATTCTCGAATCCACCTCCATGGCCACCGATGAGCATGATCGTAAGATTTCATCTCAGGATAAGAAAATCTCGGATCTCAGCAATGAGCTATTCAGAGAAAAGGACATTTCAGAGGCACTCCTGGCTGAACTCCAGAGTCTTCATGAAGAGAAGGCCAAAGTCGACGATGTCATCTTTGGTATGTTTCCCTTTTTCTGACTTATCTGCATCTTCCGACACTTTTAGAGTCCAGGGTTTTGACTTACCCTTTGCATTATATGCGCAGGTCCTCTGAACTTGACGGATTCCACCTCTGCTGAGCCTCGCACCCACCAGCTTACCTAAGTCGGTGATTTGCTTCATGACTTACGCCAATCCCTCAAAGATATTGGCGAAGTTCTCAAGGTTCCGGATATGCATAGCATGTCTGGTTTTGAGGTGCGAGACAAGGCCAAGGATACGCCGCCGCTTGTTCAGGATTGGAACATGTCATACGCGCGAACCGTAGCGCAAAACGCTCTCACCATGGTTATGAGCCACCATGGAAACATGGAGATCTGGCAAGTAACTAGAGGGTACTGCAAGGTGGACCAAGACGGACATTAGCAAGACATCAATGCCATCATGGACTCCTGCGCTGGATATGGGTGCAACGTAGCTGATTTGACCAGCTACGACACTCCCTTCTTCACCTGCGTGGACACACCGCCTCCGCCTTCCGAAGAATCTGCTAAAGTTTCCGATGATGATCAAGCCATATCGGATTTGAACATATCGGAATGTTATGAAGCCAAGGCCGATGTATCTAGCGAGCTGGCAGCTCCTACCTCTCCTCCTGCATCATAGAGTATCAGAAGAACAATATGTTATTCTGAAAAACAATTTGGGTTTGTAAATAAGTAGTACAATACTTTTTGCTAGTGCTAAGTTTTAATTTATCCATTTAGCAATTATTGTTTTGATACCATGTGCCTGAAATGTTTGCATAAGCACTTGTGTTTTTTGTCTGCACTTATCGTTTATCTGGCTTTCTGCCTCGTCCCTTTCGTGAGCTAGCTAACCTTTAGCACGGAAACTTTGTCGAGCAACGAAGCTCAATTGCTAAACCAGTTTAAATTCGAAAACAAAGCCGGCTTCCAGTACCAGCAATTCACAATTCGGAAAATACCCGCATCCAGCAATTAGACAAATAACCAAAGTATAGACTAGGAAATTTAGACTTAACCCGAAGGTATCAATTTTAGAATCGGAAATCTAAACCAGAACAAACATGAGCATAAAGTACTTTCAAGTATTCTGGGATTTTTGACTGTGACATGGTCATTTGGAAATAGGATGGTAAAAAACTTCTCAAATTTTTTTTGAGGCAACCAACACTTTATTTCTCATTGATGATGTACACATATATGATTACAAAGAAAAAAAACTAAGAATAAAAGGGACGTAGCTGAGCAATATTCCATGGTCTGTCTAACTCATCTGGATTTGTACTGCTTCCGGCTCTCTTTCTCTTCTTAGTAGCATGTCTTTCTATTGGGGATATACTTTCCGGGTATCCTCAGCGTTTCTCACTGACCAGGGTGGCCCACTTCGAGTTAGAGCTTTGCTTCACGGGCGGCCCAGTCAGGGTGAAAAGACAGAGACCAGTCCGGCTACGGGAAGGCCAAGAAGACTTACCGACTTAGGCCCATAGTGTTACTTGTAGTTCAAGATGTACTCTGTAACCGACTCTTAGTCATAGCCGGATATATCTCTCCTATAAACCCTAGGCCGGATATCTATATAAACCGTCCTAGGGAGAGCCTTTAGGGCATAACACAATAGTCTACAATCTCAAATCACATAGGCGAACCCTTGTAACCCATATTCCGGCTCTGCCGTATTATTGGATTGCTAGCAGGAGTAGGATCCATCCAAAGTCGGCGGATTCGAACTAGGTAAACTTGTGTGCTCACCGTCCCGGAACACCGTACGTCTCACACCCCTCTATTCCGCACGCCCCGAGGACCCCCTCATGGCGTACTTGTCATCAATCCGACGACAGTTGGGGCCACCGTGGGGCAAGTGAGCTTTGGATCTACATTCCGAGCGGAATCTGCAAGAATCGGAAACGGCGAAACTATTGCCGTTGGTCGTATCCTCTACGAGACTTGGATTCTCGCTAGGGAAGCCCTGACCACCTACACCATCATGTCTTTTGGTGAGATCGATGTTTACATCGGTTTCGCTGAACCTGTCCCACCCACCCCACCGGTGATGATAGAGGCAGAAGAAGTTTCTGGGTCCCCTTTATCCGCGGAGGCGGCAGAGTTCCGGATCTCAGAAAACCCTAATCCCACCCAGCCCGCACCAGCTGCGGAGATAGTGGAGAAAGCTGAGCCTGAAGCATATCTCGCAGTAGAAGTCAGATCTGGAGTGGATCTCCTTAGCAAGGCTCAATCCCAGATCGACCACCTGTGGAGATCGAAATCCAGGAGGAGCAAGAAGATAACTCTGGTTCCGGCTCTGATAGAGCCGGGACAGACAAGCATTTCCTGAGATACGATGATGCAAAACTCTGGCGTAGATGAAATCCTCGAAACCATCGAGCATTTTGACGAGGCCGATCGCGAGAGCCGCAGGTACCTCAGGAGGCACGCATCGCACTTCGTCGGATATGTGCGATCCGGATCCGGCTCTATCGATGCTAGAGACAACACCGACTCTGTGCTAGAGGCCATCGGAACAAACGCTGACGTACTCGCATCCTCGGATGATTTGATGACGTCAGCAGATTTCCGGAAGTTCTCCGTGGAATACGAAGAAGAGTACAACTCCAAAGCTGCAGAAGAAGGGGAGGCCATGGACGAAGGATCCAGGGAAAACTCCCCCAAAGCGCAGGATGACATGGAAATCAGAGATAATCTCAAAATCCAGAAGTCCAAAAGTACCGATCACAGTTTGACTCCGGGAAAAACGAACCCAAAGCCGTCTTTGCTACCGGCGCTGCCAAGAGGGCATAGAAGAAGAACAAGAAGAACAAGACCCCGGAAAAAGATCTTCCGTCAGAAGAGGTGATTACCGAGGAAGACACGGACGGAGCACTTATCCCAGACGAGCCCAAAGAAGAGCCGGTGGATGGACACGTGATCACTGAAGGTGCGCATAAATTCATCGATGCTGCATTAACCACACCTATCCCTATAGCTGGAGAGGTTACTATTGAAGAGCTGGATGAAAGGGCCCAGGCCCTAGAAGTGCGTCGTCAACAACTCCTGGATGAAGCCAAAAACATCGAGGAGGAGAAGAATCGCATGGCAACTACGGAGAATTACATCTCTCGGCTGCATTAGAAGACCCGGAAACGTCACACACACGATGGTCAATTTCTGGAAGTGAACAAGGTCCTCTTTGAGGGAGATCAAGGCATGCCTCGTCGTGTCAGCAAAGGAGATCTAGTGTACCCAACACCGGTGCAGAACACTGTCGCGGCTCAGGATATCCTGTCAAATAACTCTGGCCTAGAACAGGTTCGATTGGGCATCAAGCTACTCACCAAGGGTCTGGAGCAACAAATCGCTGCGAAATCCGGAAGCAGAAAACTGGTCTCCAAATCTGACCAATGTCGCACGGACTCAGCCTGGAAAGATATAAGGCCCCGACGTGTTCCGGAACAGCATCACCGTTCTGACCGACGGGAAGACAAGTACTCCAGAACCGGATCATCAGGACAACACCACAAAACCACAGGCGACTAGCGCAACGTCGCTCCAGCTGCCGAGAAAGACACAATTGCTGCACTATATCCGAGAAACCCTCCCCGGCGAGAGTCGAACTATCGCTGGGAAGAAGACAAAGAGAAGCGTCAGGAGGAGGACCGACAGAAAATGCCACCTCCTAGACATACAAGCCGTCCGGACGAGCCTCACCGAGGTGGGGATGACAGACGAAGGAACGACAGACACCGTGCCGAGTCAGGTCGGCAGGGGGCTCGTCGTAATGAAGACCCTCCCCAGAACAAGAATAACGATGCTCTGGATTGAGGCCGGCGATCAGACAGAAACAACCCACCTGCTCCACCCTGTCCGCCAAGTAGCCATCACAACGGCTCCCAAGGGGGTCAAGGAGGGCGTCGTGATGGAGGAGGTGGTGGCAGAAGCCGGAGTCCGGCTCCAAGGCACCGCAGCCACAACCGTCATTCGGGACGCTCTTTATCCCCAAGTGACGCAAGGCACATGATCAACTCCAACATAGAGGCGCGACGCTATGAAAACAAGAACATATACGTGGGCCCAAAGTGCTTCGGACCACGCATAAGAGCTACAAAATTCCCGAAAGGATTTGCTATCTCAAGACGTATCCAAGCCTATGACGGCATAGCTAGGCCAGATACTTGGCTACAGGATTTCTTCCAAGCTTGCTGCATTGCCAAAGGCGAAAACAGCCTAGTCGCAACCCGATATCTCCCAATTATGTTGCGGAAGACGGCACGATCATGGCTCAACGAACTTCCGGAGAACACCATCCACAATTGGTATGACATGCAAACTGCGTTCTTTCGGAATTTCGAAGGCACATACCGGAGGCCCTGTACGGTCGGAGATCTACAGCGTTGCACCTAGAAAGTCGGAGAAACTTGCCGGGATTACCTCAGATGATGGATCGATAGCAAGAAATCCTATGAAGGAGTAAATGATCAAACTGCGATTGAAGCTTTCATTGCAAGCCTCCCAATTGGTTTACTACGTCATCGCTTGAAGTGCGACAAGGTCACCGATTTGGGAGCGATGATAGAAACAGTGAGCAAGTATGCAGATGCTGACGACGACGCAGAGGGATTACTCAACGCCCTGGCTGTTCCACAGTCGGCACAACAACCAAAGCAACAAGCTTAGAAGCGCAAGAATACCTCGGAAGAAAAACCCAACATGGAAACGGCAGTAGTCACTGCTACTTTCGGGTCTGGAGGACGAGGAGGACGTGGCGGTGGCCGCAGACGCGTCCGCGGGACATCAAGAGTTCAAGGTAGAGGAGACCATCAACCTGGAAAAACCTACTCTTGGGCCGACATTGCCAATAACCCATGTGTGCATCACCTAGAGGCCAATGGGGGCTCATCCCACACAAACGCCGAGTGTCGTTTCAATGACGACATTAAGAGAGATGATACCACTGGCTACAAAGCTAAGCGGAAGAAGGGAAAGAAGAATCCCAAAAAAGAAAAAATGACCAAGGAAGATTCCGACATGGAGGAAGCTGATGCTTCAAATCCCA
Source organism: Avena eriantha (assembly GCA_910589775.1). Taxonomy (NCBI): domain Eukaryota; kingdom Viridiplantae; phylum Streptophyta; class Magnoliopsida; order Poales; family Poaceae; genus Avena; species Avena eriantha. Next base: position 102,413 of record CAJUXJ010001359.1, read on the forward strand.
AGCTGGAAGGAAAGAAAAAATTTCCGACCAAGAAAGACACGTATGTCACCTTCCTCGGATCTCAACCAGCAAAGGTCAAGAAGGCAGTGCTACATGAGCTCAATGCAACAGTTCCGGCAGTCCCTCAATTCTTGGACTGGTCGGAAGTAGCAATCACCTTTGACCGCGCTGATCATCCGCCTAAGCTACATAGGCGAGGAAAGTACGCCTTAATCGTCAATCCACTTATTGACGGTTATGGTTTCTCCAAGACCCTCATAGACGGTGGCAGCAACATTAACATCTTGTATGTCGTAACGCTACGCCAGATGAAGATCTCAGAGACACAGCTGATCCACAACTCTGTGATCTTTCACAGAGTTGTCCCAGGAAGACAAGCAAATTCCCTAGGAGAAATCACTTTGGATGTTACCTTTGGAACGTCAAAGAACTTTCAGACGGAGGCACTTTCCTTCGAAGTGGTCCCGTTCAAGAGTGCATAGCACGCTATATTCGGACATCCGGCTTACTGGGCTTTCATGGCTCATTCGTGTTACATTTACAATATGATGAAAATTCTAGGTCCCAACGGCGTAATCACCATCAGGGGAGACCCGAAGAAAGCGCGAGAGTGCGAGGATGGAAATGCCGCCTTTGCTGAAGCCGTGCTACACGCCCAGAAGTACCAGGAGATCAAGAAGAGCATAGATCCGCCCGAGATGCCCGCAACGAAGAAGGAGGTGACAAAGCCAAATCCGGAGTTCAAGGCATCAGAAGAGACGAAGACGACGCCGTTGAAGGATGATGACCCCTCCAATGTGACCCAGATAGGCGTAGGCCTAGATAGCGCATAGGAAAGCGTGCTCGTCAAGTTCCTCCAAGCAAATCAAGATATCTTCGCATGGCAGCCATCTGACATGACCGGAGTACCTAGGGAACTTGCCGAGCACTCTCTAAATGTAAACCCGAACGATAAACCCGTCAAACAGTCCTTGCGACGGTTCGGCGATATAAAGCGTAAGGCGATAGCTAAGGAACTAGCATGGCTCGAGTTAGCCGGATTCATAGAAGAGGTCATCCACACTGAGTGGTCGGCTAATCCTGTAATGGTCCCTAAAAAGGACACCACTGATTTAAGGATGTGTGTTGATTATACTGCCTTGAACAAGGCTTGTCCAAAAGATCCGTTCGCCCTGCCTAGGATTGATCAAATTATTGATTCTATGGCAGGCTCGGAACTTCTCTGTTTTCTCGACGCATATTCCGGTTATCACCAAATTCGGATGAAGGAATCTGATAAAGTGAAAACTTCATTCATAACCCCCTTCGGAACCTTCTATTTTGTTACGATGCCCTTTGGGCTGAAGAACGCAGGAGCTACGTACCAGCGCACAATGCAGCGTTGCCTCCATGATCAAATCAGACGCAACATACATGCATATGTGGATGATATTGCGGTAATGTCCAAAAAAAAGGAAACACTAATTTCCGACTTAGAGGAAACGTTTGCCAATCTGCGAAATACAACATCATGCTTAACCCAAAGAAATGCTTCTTTGGAATCCCAGCTAGAAAATTGTTACGTTTCATCGTGTCTCAAAGAGGCATAGAGGTGAACCGAGACAAAATCAAGGCTATACTCAATATTTCCAGGCCAACTCGCCTGAAGGACGTATAGAGACTAACTGGCTGCATCGCTGCAGTCAGTCGGTTTGTAAGCCGACTTGGTTAAAGAGCCGCACCATTATACAAACTCCTGAAAAAGACCAAGGATTTTGTGTGGACCGATGAAGCTGAGGCTGCATTACAAGACCTGAAGAAAGTACTCTCATCTGCTCCTATCCTTGCTGCACCGGAACCATAGGAACCAATGTTGCTTTATCTTGCTGCGACAAACAAAGTCGTCAGTATCGTCATGGTAGTGGAGAGACCAGAGGAAAATCAGGAACACTTGGTGCAACGTCCGACCTACTTTGTCAGCGAGGTACTGACATAATCGAAGCAGCGGTATGCGCACTATCAAAACCTAGCTTACGATGTTTTCCTAGCATCACGTAAGCTACAACATTATTTTCAGGAGCATCCAATTACCGTGGTGAGCACAGCTCCCATGAGAGACATAATCAACAATAGTGACGTCACAAGATGCGTCGCCAAATGGGGCATAGAGCTTTTAGCTTTCGATATTGAGTACAAACCTCGGACAACAATCAAATCCCAGATCCTTACTAACTTTGTTACTGATTGGACAGAGATGAAGGAGAATATGAGCTTGCCTGAGTCGGAATATTGGACCCTATATTTTGATGGGTCCAAGGCTCATGGGTGCTCGGGGGCTGGCGTAGTGCTCAAATCACCCCAAGGAGATAAACTTCTACATGTGTTGCAGATCCACTTCATAGCGACAAACAATATTGCCGAGTATAAAGCACTCCTGCATGGAATCCGGATTGCCAAGGATATCGGCATCCGACATTTGATGTGTTACACAGATTCAGATCTTGTTGCTCAGCAAGTGTCGGATATTTGTAATGCAAATAAACACATGGCAGCATAGAAAGCTGTCGTGGATGATCTATCTAAATCGTTCGAAGGGTTTGAGGTTCAACACAACCCTCGAGCAGAAAATGAGGAAGCACATGCTCTATCTCAGATAGGCTCTGCACGAAAAGAAGTCCCAGATGGCGCTTTTTTAGAGAACTCAAAGTTCCCTCAATAAAGGGAGCATACGAGGAATATCCGACCAAATCCGACTCACCTCTTATAGCAGTCCTGGCTATAATTCCCAGCTAGACTCAACCCTACCTTGATTATTTGGTAGATGGCAAATTACTCGAAGACGAGGTTCTGAGCCAACAGATCGTCTGATGAGCAAAAACCTACACTGTGGTTAGTGGTGAGCTCTACAAGCGGAGTGTGTCTGGGGTCTTTCAGCGCTGCGTATCTCCGGAAGAAGGAGTGGAAACCTTAAGAGAAATCCATGAGGGCGAGTGTGGTCACCACGCTGCAGCCAAATCTTTAGTGGCAAAAGCTTTCAGACATGGTTTTCTGGCTTACAGCCAAGGCAGATGCCGAACGGCTGGTCAAGACATGCAAAGGCTGCCAAAAATACGCCAAACAGGCTCATGTTCCGGCTGATCAGTTGTGAACAATACCTATAACATGGCCTTTCGCGGGCTGGGGGCTTGACATGGTAGGACCATTTAAACGGGCTCCAAGTGGATTTACTCACCTCTTAGTGATGGTGGATAAGTGCACCAAATGGATTGAGGCTAAACCCGTCACTAGTTGTGATGGAGCAACAACCAAAAAAATTGTCGAGGATGTTGTAATCTGGTATGGTTATCCGCACAGTATTATCACGGACAATGGGAGTAATTTTTCTATGGGAGAATTGGCCGAGTTCTGCAACGAACAAAATATCTGGCTTGACATTGCGTCAGTCGCACATCCGCAGGCTAATGGACAAGTCGAAAGGGGAAATGGGTTAATCCTACAAGGCCTAAAACCGAGAATCGAAGCACCACTACGACGTACTGCAGGGGCTTGGGCATAAGAATTGCCCTCTTTAATATGGAGTTTACGAACAACTCCAAAGAGGTCAACCAGATACACACCTTTCTTCTTCGTCTATGGCGCAAAAGCAGTTCTTCCTAGTGATCTGATTCACACTTCTCCTAGAGTGGCCGCGTATATCAAAGAGGATGCCGAGATTTCTCGACAAAATGATCTCGACTTAGTCGAAGAAGTTCGCGTCGTTGCTGAAATGAGATCAACAGCCTATCAGTAGAAGTTACGCAAGTATCATAGCCGGAGAGTCAGAAACAGATCTTTCAATAAGGGTGATTTGGTTCTCCGGCTTGTGCAACAAAGAAAGCACAAACTTTCCCTAGTATGGGAAGGGAAATTTTTAGTTAGTCGAGTATTGCACAATGGTTCATACTTCCTAGCTGATATGAGGCCAGTCAAAGAAAGACCTGCTACTAAGAAGAGAAAGAGAGCTGGAGGCAGTACAAATCCGGATGAATTAGACATACCATGGAATATTGCTCAGCTATGTCCCTTTTATTCTTAGTTTATCCTTCTTTGTAATCATACATGTGTACATGTTCTGCGAGAAATAAAAGTTTTGGTTGCCTCAAGTTTTCTCTGAGAAGTTTTTACCATCTTATTTCCGAATGATCATGTCACAGTCGAAAATCCCAGAATGCTTGAAAGTACTTTATGCTCATGTTCATTCTGGTTTAGATTTCCGATTCTAATATTGCTACCCTCGGGTATAACTCTAAAGTTTCTAGTCTATACTTTGGTTATTTGTCTGATTGCTGGATGCGGGTATTTTTCGAGTAGTGAATTGTTGGTACTGGAAGCCGGCTTTGTTTCTGAGTTTAAACTGGTTTAGCAATTGAGCTCCGTTGCTCGGCAAAGTTTTCGTGCAGAAGGTTTAGCCGGCTCACGAAAGGGACGAAGTGGAAAGCCAAATAAACGATAAGTATAGGCAAAAAAGTACAAGTGCTTATGTAAACATTTCAGGCACACAAAATTTTAAAGCCAAAAGTGCTGAATAGATTTAAAAGCTTAGCACTAGCAAAAGTATAGTACTGCATATTTACAGACCCATAATGTTTCTCAGAATAATACATTTGTTTCTGGTAATCTATGATGCAGGAGAGGAGGTAGGAGCTGCCGGCTCGCTGGATACATCGCCTTGATACCGTTCCGAGATATCCACATCCGAAGTGTGTGGTCATTGTCGGAAACCTCGGCTGCTTCTTCGGGAGGCGGAGGTGGCGTGTCCACGCGGGTGAAGAAGGGAGTGTCGTAGCTAGTTAAATCAGCTACATGGCACCCATATCCGGCGCAGGAGTCCATGATGGCCTTGATGTCTTGCTCCTGTCCGTCTTTGTCCACCTTGCAGTACCGTCTAGTCACTTGCCAGATTTCCATGTTTCCATGGTGGCTCATGACCACAGTGAGAGCGTTTTGCGCTGCGGTTCACGCGTAGGACATGTTCCAGTCCCGAACAAGTTTCGGCATCTCCTTTTCCTTGTTCTGCACCTGAAAGTCAGACATGCTTTGCATGTCCGGAACCTTGAGAGCTTCGCTAATTTCCTCAATGGATTGGCGGAAGTCATGAAGTAAATCACCAACTTGGGTAAGCCGGTGGGTGCGAGGCTCGGTAGAGGAGGAATTCGTCAAGTTCAGAGGACGTATACAGAAAAAAAGATAAATAAATCTGACATCAAAAGAGTCGAAGAATATAGAAAAGTCAGATAGATGGAAGCATACCGAAGATGACATCGTCAACTTTGGTCTTCTCTTCCCGAAGACTCCGGAGTTCAGCCCGAAGCGCCTCGGAAAGGTCCTTATCTCTGCAAAGCTCATTGTTGATATCCGAGATTCTCTGATCTTGAAGCACAATCTTGCGATCACGTTCATCAGTGGCCATGGAGGTGGATTTGAGAATTTGAGCGATGCTTTTCTCATGATCTGCCTTGAGCTTATCTAGCTCTTGGCGAAGTTCTTTATCCTCCACCACCATGGTTTTGAGGTTCTAGGCCTCTTCAATCATAGCACAGGACTGTTTTACCAGTGCTGTAAGTCAAAAACAACAACAGTTTAGAAAAAAATATTCGGCTATGAAAATACAGAACAAGGATTGAGCCTCGGAATGTTTACCTCCGGCCTCATCCTTGGAAACCTTTAACTCATCATTTTCAAGTCGGAGAGCCCTGATCTCTCTTCGCTTGTTGCAAATATTCTTTAACAATTCCTGGTTATATGAATTAACTTTCTGTAAGTCAGAATACCCAGAGTCAGAAGTCTACTAAAGACTCGGGCTAATATTTTTGCTAATATCAGCACGAGCCTTGGGGGCTACACTAGTTCGTTCTTTGGCATCCTAATAAATCATAAACCCGGATTGTTTATCCAACTTCATGCTTGGGGGCTAGAGGATATGATATAAAATACAGTTAAGGAAAAATGTGAGTTGGAATTCCGACTTACATGATGTTCATGTGAGAGTTTGCACAAACACATGTTCACCTCGGTGGTAACCTTCTCGGCGAGGGTGAGTGGAATAATCGGAGGTGGTGGAAGCACACCAGCTCTAAGTCCCTCGTCACGAAGGCGGACTTGTTCAAGAAGGTCGGAGAACTTGACGTCCTCCGCTTCTTGTGCTATTTCTTCGGTAGAGAGATTACGGCTCTCCAGGCATTGCCGGGCCAGCCGCTGGATTTCCTCCGCAGATTTCCGAGACAAGCCAAACTTGGCGAGTCCTGGATTGTTAAGGAGATTTTCAGCGAAGGTCTCTGCCAAGGGATCATTACCCGAAGAGGGTTCACCCTTATCTAAACTTGACTCACCCATGGTGACGTCAATCTGCGATTCAAGGATCGCTGGCCCCGTTGAAGGAGCCGGATCTTTTGTGACAACCAGCGATGGAGTAATCACTGGCGTTGCAGAAGGTTGAGGGGCAAAAGTCGGAGGAGCCACGACAGGAGAAGCTATGGTTAGCTTCGTCTGACGCAAGGGCTTCGAAGAAGTTCCCTTCCCCTCGCCCTTGATGAGCTTCTTAGCTCTGAGAAAGTAATATAATAAAGAACATTATATCTCGGAAGAAAAATGAGTAAAGTACAAAGGCAGAAGTTGTGTTGAAAGTTACCTCTTCACGACTGGCACCTCCTTTGTGCCGACAACCACTGTTGGAGCTTTACGCTTCCTTGGCATGACGTCCGGCAGTGGAACTAGTTCGGCCTCCTGAGAAAGCTCCAGAGGATATCCCTCGAGAAGAGTTAGCTCCGACTCGGGGAGGTCGTCAAGCTGAAAAGAAGAAAATACTCAGTATTGTAAAATAACTTAAAAAGTGAAATACATAAAAGGATTTATTATTGAAGCTTACCGGAACCACAGGGTCTTCCGCTGCATGCATGTCCAGAGACAAGTCCGGAATCTTCCTCTCAATCCGCTCCTTGATTAGCTATTTGAATTGGCTTATGTAATCCTGTGGCTTTAAAGCCTTAGGACTGATGTAGAGGGAATCATTCTTTGACGCCGTGATGGAGTGCATCAGACGATCGCCGTGGTACTAGAGAGGCTGGATCCGGCGTGCCACCCAACACTGGACCAAGTCGGACCCTTTCAGGCCCATGTGTTTTATCAAGTATTCGATCCGCCTCTTAGCAAGGATCAAATCGTCACTAAGAGCCGGAGGAGCCTCGTCCCAAGATGGTTGGGCCGTGGCGTCTCCGTCGATGAAAGCTGGCAAAGCAGTAGCTTTGCTGGGAGCAAGAACATCCTTATGATAAAAGAAAGTGGTCGGCCATTGTTTGACCGACTCATTGGCAGAAATATGAGGATAACAATGCTCGCGTCTAATAGAAAGGCTTATAGTGCCGGTAATGTAAGGATTACCGGCTGTGATAGAGTTTCTCCGGACATGGAAGTAGTACCGGAACAAAGTAAGACTCGGCCTAATGCCGAGATACCCCTCGCACAAAGCTGCGTAAGAACTCATCTCTAAGATGGAGTTTGGGGGAAGATGGTGGAGCTGAACACCGTAATGATCAATCACCTCAGAAAAGAATTCTGAGGGAGGAAAAGACAAACCTCTGTCAAGGTGGGTGCCAAAGTGTACCCGCTCGTTGGCGTGCGGGTAGGGGATGGTTTCGCCGAAACCGCTCCGCCAGTCGCCGGCGTGAAGGAGACCTTCATTCTCCATGCCACGGAGTTTCTCGTTGTTGAGGAGGCATGGGATCCAAACCCCACGGTTGCTCTCTTTCTCCGTCACCGCTGCCATCATCGCCGCCGCTGCGAAGCCAGCCAAGTCGGACGATGAGGAAGAAGCCATTTTCTCTGGTGCGCCGGTGACCTTGGATGGGCGGCGCTAGGAATCTGGGGGGCAAGAGAACTTGGTGCACGAGGGAGATGTGGAGGAAAAGGAAACGGCAAAAGAATAGGTGAAGATGGGGAAAGGAAATCCTCACCCCTTATAACCACCTAACCGCGACAAGATTCGTGCAAATGGCACTGTGTAACCACCACGCGTCGTGGAAGGAACTGGGAAGGACCCACGCGATTATTACGTCGCCTCGATCTCCGCGTACGCATTGAAACGGCGCCTCGGTTCCGCTAACAACGGACCCACCAATGATCATGCTAATAGGATGTTTGTCAGATGATGTGACTTGACCATGACTGGTGTCAGGTGACGTTAGAGGCCAAGTTCCGGCTTAGTTTGAAAATCAAGCTAGAAAATCCGAGTAACATGTTGATAGGTCTGACATATTTTTAAAGACCCGGATCGTATTCTTTGTTGTGAAGTTTCAAGAACCCTTCAAGATTCTGCAAGCCGAAGATCAAGCTGGACGGTGAAGAATCCGACTTTGGATCTTGGAGACTTCCGGGGGCTGCTGTTGGGGATATACTTTCCGGGTATCCTCAATGTTCCTCACTGACCAGGGTGGCTCACTTCGGGTTAGAGATTTGCTTCACGGGTGGCCTAGTCAGGGAGAAAAGACGGAGACTTGTCCGGCTACGGGAAGGCCTAGAAGACTTACCCAATTAGGCCCATAGTGTTACTTGTAGTTCAAGATGTACTCAGTAGCCGACTTTTAGTCGTAGCCGGATAGATCTCTCCTGTAAACCCTAGGCCGGATTGTAGGGGTTCCACGCATAAAAACAATAAAATTTACTCTACACCCCTGAACCCTTGAAGCTGCCAGGACCTATCTATTAGTAGTACAGTAACAGGAGGGGCTTTTCGCGAACTTACCCTTGAAGACCGAAAAGCGTTGTCAATGCTCAGGAGAGCGTGGTTGATGTAGACGAGCCAAAGCCGACCTCAAGGTTGTGATGAAGTCCTTGCGATCCTTCTGGCTCCAATGACTTGAGTGCCTCAAGTGCGACACCTTGCGGGGAGTTACACACGTCCGGTACCTGACGATGACTCCCGCTTCCCCGATCCACCAACAGTTGCGGAAGTAGAGCTCCCTGATCCGAATCCCACAGCGCGACGGTGCTCTGCGGTGAAGATGTCTCTCGCTTGCGCAGTCCAAACTTGGGACCACGATCACGAGAGAGAGAGGGGGGAGAGAGAAATATCAATTAGAGGTCCTCCCAGAAGGGGGAGACCTTTATTGATTATTGGTGTATTTTTCTAGGCCAAATACCCCACTTTATATAGGGGGAGGGGAGGTACTACCTCCCCTCAAGTCCCGGGGTGGGACTAAAGGAGAGGAGGGGGGAGGAGGTGGCCGCCGGCCACCTAGTGGGCCCCACGCGGGGGGGCTAGGCCCATTCGGCCTCCCCTTGCCCCTTCTCCCCTTTCTCCTTTCCCCTAATGGGCCCTCTTCCTCCGGAATTGGCCCATTAAGCCTTTTTGACCTTTAATTGATTTTCTCTTTATTAAATAATTATGAATAAATGATTAAATCAATATTTAACATTCATTCAAACATTATATAATCTCCGTGGCCATGAAACAGCTTCCACCTCCACTCCGGAAATCCTCCGGACTTACCAAAACCCTTCCGGTTTTCTCCCTTCTTTTCTTCGGTGATTCTACCGATCCTATAAATGCTGTCTAAGCATCATCAAGCCCTTAAGCGTGATACCCCACGGTTCGGGAACACTCCAGACTTGGTCGGGACACTCCCGCACCAATGATAAACAGAGGAACCTGGATGGCCATGTGACCCCTATGTGTTCCACGGAGTTCTTTCGTAGTTTGAACCGGGACAGTCGTGTGTTATTCCCTTTGTCTCTCGATACTTGCATTGACCGAGATTTGATAAATGACATCGCCATGTCATGTTCAATCTCGTTACTGAACAACGCTACTTGACTCGTTGCGACAAGTGATATCCTCGTGATCTAATCACACGCTGCGCAGCTATTGCATATAACCTCTCCGAGTGGGCCCTTGAGTATCTTCCCGTCACATGGACGGAAAAATCCCGCTCTTAACATATATTACCTCTACGGTTTCCACCGAATACCTGAACACACCTTTATAACCACTGTTTTACCAGATGTTGTTTGATGCTATCTAAGCACTCTCGGGAGACAGTGATTGATATAGTCTCACGGTCTAAGGAATAGTCTACGAGGGTCCTTTTCTAATCATCGTAACTTGAACTTCGTGACATGATCGGGTCATGATGTTTAGACTGGGCATTGGTTCATCATCTCAGAATGAGATGACCTCATTTCCAAATGGCATAAATTCCACATGATCAGGAAACATGATCATCTGTTGACTAATGAACCAGTGACTAGAGTTTCACTGGGAACCCCTGGTTGTTTGTATATCACACGTGTATTGATGTTTCCACTCAATACAGTTATAGCATGATATAAAACTTAATCATAAACTATATGAAATATGATAACAGTCCTTACTACTATTTGACTCTAGGGCATATTTCCAACATTCTCCCACTTGCACTAGAGTACAAATACACTAGCTGCATTTGTTCTTAATCATTGGCACCATATATCCGGTATCCAGAACATGCTTGCTCATTGAAGAGGTTGAGTCTTGGGTCTGTACTTTATAGTCCCAAATCCTTTGCAACTTACTAATGTCACTTTGATTGACATTAATACTCTATCATCACATGATAGCATCTGTGTGAATGCATCATCGCTATGGCAGCAGAACGAGGCCTGATTCCAGGAGCCTACAGTGACGTTAGATCTACCTCGAGGGCTTTCTCATGGGCACTGTGCCCTGGGACACATCATTCTACGTTAAAAGCGAATTAGCCCTGCCATAACATTATACAACACTTTAGATGGTACCCTTATCTATTATTATAAATGTATTCATCGAAATGCTAGTGCACTCTGTGCAACTTTCGATGTTTTTGTTCACCTCGCTTCCTACTTGACTTTAATTGGTATCTACAGGAGTTTCCAACGTATTCTCTTAAACATAACCCTTCATGCTTTAAGATATGTTATCCTTTATGGATTTGGAAAATATGTCTACAATTCTCTTTTAGACACTGCGGACAAACTTAGCTCAACATTCCGTGATTCAAACTTGATCACTTTTAAATGTTCCTTATTTGGATCATATATTATGCTAAGTTACCATCATGGTATACTAAGATAGAACCTATGTCTTAACATAGTGGATGACGATCATCCATTTCTCTCTTTCAACCGTTGATGTTAAACTTAATACTATTCCTAATTTGAGTTATTAAGGACCAGTTCCTTATTTAACTTCTATTATGAAACCCTTTTCGGAATCCCTTAAGGAATACTACATAATATCATGATACACCTATTATCAACTTCTACATCTTAAAAATCATTATTTATAAGTATTTGCGCTTTCATTCTTAACACCCTTAAGAATTGCTCCTATAAGCTCCCACTCAAAATATGTTCCTACCATATTTGGGTATGAGTCAGTACTCTTACTCAAACTATGTTCCTACATATTTGAATTTGAGTCTTATATTGCTCCCACTCAAAAATATGTCAAACACATTTTGTTTCAGGAAGACTTTCATAGCTCCCACTCAATTTTATGCAAATTGCATATCTCTTTGATATTTTGAATAATTTCAAAATCTTTTGATTAAATATCAAACTTGGAGATTTATTATGAGATACTAGTACTTTACTAGTTTTAAATCCACTAGACATTTCGCATTCATTTGAATTTGCCCAACACTTGACAAATTGTGCTTTTGTCATTCACCCGTTTTCCACTATGGCTTTGCAGTCATTTGGGAAATTCCAAGTAACACCTTTTACTTGGGAGATTCAGCAATGAATTGCTTTCTAATCTCAAGTGAATTTTGCTTATAGGATTTCTCATAATTTAGTTTACCATTATTTCCTTTGTAGTTCATAGGTATGTCATATTCCAAGAATCATGACAAATGATTCACCAATGTCTCCATAAAGATATGGACTTACATTTTGAATCCTACTTCATGTAGTGAAAAACAATAGTGGAGGGAAAACACAATGATCAAAATCATTGATTCTTTCCTTTTGTGAAGAGAATCGTTTAGGAACGTTGTCCGTTGCACTTCTCAATACTCTGATGCAAGGTTTTGAATCCTCATCATGTTTTACACTATTTCCCAGTTGCTCCATAATTGAGAAACATCACTAAAAGTGAGCTTTCTGAAGAATGCACCAAAATCTAAGCAATACGAATCTTGCTTTCCTTTTGGTTTGAGCTATGGGTTTCGAATTCAATGTTTCCAATGAATACTATACAAGGATTTATTCGCTATTGTTTTGGGTATATCGAATAACCCAAAGACTTTCACGAATTCAAGTGGTTTACCAATTCTAATTGAGTGCTAACTATTTCTAAGCTAATGGTCTCTACATCTATACTACAACGATTTATTTGGTGCCTTCTATTCAACCCCCTTTGATATCTAATATCACATTGTGATGCTTTGCATTTTGATGTTTTAAAACACTTTGCATTCAACAATTTCTTTCATGCCATTCTTATAAAGTTGAATTTCATTACTATTGATCAAATCATAGCAATTATATTCCCTTTTATATTTATACCCTTTGTTGATGAAACATTTTGATCAAATCAAATAGTTTCATATTCATGTTTCCTTTGGTAAACTACTTTACACATTTAAACAATCATTTAATGATAATTACCATTTTTGTTAAAACACAATACATCGAATATGTATTTACTTTTAACATTTCATTAAACACTTTGTATTCAAGTAATACATGGTGTTCAAGTTATTTTGCCAAACTTAGGCATGATTTATATGTGACAAGAAATCGAATGACTTTCACATATTATCACATAACTTTGAATTTAAACAATGGTTTCATTCATTAATCAAATATCATTAAATTGGGTATTTTAAACAAGGCATTTTAATGTTTTACAAATGTTCATGCATTATCAATTAGTTTCATAACAATAATGATAATTCACAAGTAATCAAACAAGATATGAACACGAATAGAAATCATTCATAAAAGTGGAACAACTGCTTGTTACAAACTTATATGAATAACCGTCTCACGGAGTGTGAGACAAACTGAAGAAGTTCAAATCTCTCGATTACATCAATCATCCTAAAACACAAACTAAATAATGAATGTCGAGGGAGAGTGTCGTTGACTGTCATCATCATGCTCGCCATCAGCACGCAACGTCACCTCCTCTCCAGCAAGCACCTCTATGCAGAAGGACCTGTTTTCAGTAAACAGAACAAGTATCATATATATACTTAACACTGCAATGTTTTTGCAAGATTATAACATTTATAAAAATGTATATCAAATATATACCTTTGTCATCGATGACCTCTCTGGCGATTGGTTCAACCGTTACGTTCCGGAAACGTAATATGAACTCATGGAAATCCAATGCTTCCGTATCACCACTCATGATGCTACTCTGGACATGTCCTTTGTAGCTGGGAGGCAATGACCGAAGCAGTACGTCTATCGCAAATGGATCAGCCATCCAGTAATCCACGAAGTGAACCAGTCTCGTGTGTGCATCAAACATGCGCTCCAAGTGACTCTTCAGACATGTATGCTCCTCCATCTGTATGGAAAGGAACTCTCCAAGCAACTCGTGCTTCCACATGCGCACATGGCCTATGAACTCTGCTATCAGTTGATCCACCATCGAATATGGGTCAAGAACACCCATGAGCGGATGTAGTTCATCCACCATCCCGTAACGCATTATTATCTGAATGTAAGTGGACATTTCTTGGCGATAGTAGCGGTGTGCCAGCTCTTATGGAGTCTCATAGTAGTCTGGCTCAGTCAAATCCATCGTGCGGCGTATGTAGTCTTCCACATGATTCCTAGTAAGGAGATCATCTAGGCACACAAGCTAACTAGGGAAGTTGGACCCATCAAGTCTAAGTTTCTCACCCTTTACCCAATCCTCAATGGCAAAGTAAGCTTCACGGTGAGCCATCTACATTTATAATTGCAAAAGGAATTTAGACTAAGTTTATAATTAAATGAGTTAATAATAACTCCACTCAGAAACACCTATCCCCAGTGACGGTTCCTAGTGATAACACGACCCCTATCAGCCACATCTCCCCCGATCGTCACGACCATAAATATGGGTTCAAGGGTGGACGCTAAACATCGGTCACATCATTCATGCGACTCGTGCTCGATCTTTCGACCATCCGTGTTCTGAGGCCACGCTTCTCTAGCGTGCTAGGCTTGCCAACTCAACCTTAGTGTATTCGCTGTGCAACATGGCTTACACCCACTGTATGCGAACGTAGATATGTATGACACCCAGGCTTGTAACCCTGGATCGCCTCATATCGAAGAACTTTCTTGGTGGTGCACACTAAGGGGGAACACAATCGTTGGTAATTTTAACAGGGATCATCTTATTAGGCTACCGTCGAGTATCTAATACTAGCACACAATAATACATACACACAATAACATTGAATGTAAATGTTATGTCATATGGTCCTTCACGTCGTGATCTCCATCCGTCGTCACCAGGTTCCAGCGCTAGGGTTCCGGTGCCGTAGACACCAGAGTACCGGTGTCTTTCCGGCGTGGTAGTTTGTCATTACCGTGACTATCTACTACTATGCAACAAAAGGGAATCACTTTACCTTTGCCACAACCATATCACAAAGCAACGCCCTCCTTCAAAACAAAGTTAGACGCCTCTATTTTATCTTTGCACGTTTTACGTGGCTGAATGGGCTTTCGCACAAGAACTGTTCTTACCTACGAACTTTCAGCACAACGCTGATCAAGTAGTTGTCTCTACTACACCCCTTTTGGGGCCCTCCGTTGTAAATGGTATACCAACTAATGTGAGAGAGACAGACACACCCCAAAGCCACTTTATACGGTACAAGCCGTATGTCAAGCGTGGACCAGTCTCGCGAATGAACGCGTAAAGTCAGTTGGGGGCCGCTTCATCAAGCATTGCTGCGGTATACACAAGTACACGTGGGAGGGTAACAACTACAAGTTCAACGCCCACATGCTACATCTCGTGTGTTCTACCCGTACTAGCATTACTACACATAGATCTAGCTCTGATACCACTATAGGGGTTACACGCTTAAAAACAATAAAATTTACTCTACGCCCCTGAACCCTTGAAGCTGCCAGGACCTATCTATTAGTAGTACAGTAACAGGAGGGGCTTTTCGCGAACTTACCCTTGAAGACCGAAAAGCGTTGTCAACGCTCAGGAGAGCGTGGTTGATGTAGACGAGCCAAAGCCGACCTCAAGGTTGTGATGAAGTCCTTGCGATCCTTCTGGCTCCAACGACTTGAGTGCCTCAAGTGCGACACCTTGCGGGGAGTTACACACGTCCGGTACCTGACGATGACTCCCGCTTCCCCGATCCACCAACAGTTGCGGAAGTAGAGCTCCCGGATCCGAATCCCACAGCGCGACGGTGCTCTGCGGTGAAGATGTCTCTCGCTTGCGCAGTCCAAACTTGGGACCACAATCACGAGAGAGAGAGGGGGGAGAGAGAAATATCAATTAGAGGTCCTCCCAGAAGTGGGGAGACCTTTATTGATTATTGGTGTATTTTTCTAGGCCAAATACCCCACTTTATATAGGGGGAGGGGAGGTACTACCTCCCCTCAAGTCCCGGGGTGGGACTAAAGGAGAGGAGGGGGGAGGAGGTGGCCGCCGGCCACCTAGTGGGCCCCACGCGGGGGGGCTAGGCCCATTCGGCCTCCCCCTTGCCCCTTCTCCCCTTTCTCCTTTCCCCTAATGGGCCCTCTTCCTCCGGAATTGGCCCATTAAGCCTTTTTGACCTTTAATTGATTTTCTTTTTATTAAATAATTATGAATAAATGATTAAATCAATATTTAACATTCATTCAAACATTATATAATCTCCGTGGCCATGAAACACCTTCCACCTCCACTCCGGACATCCTCCGGACTTACCAAAACCCTTCCGGTTTTCTCCCTTCTTTTCTTCCGTGATTCTACCGATCCTATAAATGCTCTCTAAGCATCATCAAGCCCTTAAGCGTGATACCCCATGGTTCGGGAACACTCCAGACATGGTCGGGATACTCCCGCACCAATGATCAACATAGGGACCTGGATGGCCATGTGACCGTAGTGCGTTCCACGAAGATCTTTCATCGTTTGAACCGGGACAGTCGTGTCTTATTCCCTTTTTCTCTCGATACTTGCATTGCCCGAGATCTGATCAATGACATCGCCATGTCGTGTTCAATCTCGTTACTGAACAACACTACTTGACTCATTTCGACAAGTGATATCCTCGTGATCTAATCACACGCTGCGCAGCTATTGGATATAACCTCTCCGAGTGGGCCCTTGAGTATCTTCCTGTCACATGGACAGACAAATCCCGCTCTTGACATATATTGCCTCTACGGTTTCCTCCGAATACCTGAACACACCTTTATAACCACTGTTTTACCAGATGGCGTTTGATGCTATCTAAGCACTCATGGGAGAAAGTGATTGATATATTCTCACGGTCTAAGGAATAGTCTACGAGGGTCCTTTTCTAATCATCATAACTTGAACTTCGTGACATGATCGGGTCACGATGTTTAGACTGGGTATTGGTTCATCATCTCATTCTCAGAATGAGCTGACCTCATTTCCAACTGGCATAAATGCCACATGATCAGGAAACATGATCATCTGTTGACTAATGAACCAGGGACTAGAGTTTCACTGGGAACCCTTGGTTGTTTGTATATCACACGTGTATTGATGTTTCCACTAAATACAGTTATAGCATGATATAAAACTTAATCATAAACTATATGAAATATGATAATAGTCCTTACTACTATTTGACTCTAGGGCATATTTCCAACATGGATATCTATATGAGCCGTCCTAGGGAGAGCCTTTAGGGCATAACACAATAGTCTACAATCTCAACTCGCATAGGCGAACCCTTGTAACCCATATTCCGGCTCTGCCGTATTACTGTATTGCTAGAAGGAGTAGGATCCGTCCAAAGCCGGCGGATTCGAAGCTGGGTAAACTTGTGTGCTCACCGTCCCGGAACACCCTACGTCTCACACCCCTCTCTTCTGCACGCCCCGAGGACCCCCTCTTGGCGTACTTGTCATCAATCCGACGACACTTTCTTTGACATGCCGCCTATCAATTAGGTAGTACGAACCATTGTGCAATACTCGACTAACTAAAAATGGCCCTTCCCATATTGGGAAAGTTTGTGCTTTCTTTGCTGCACAAGCCGGAGAACCAAATCACCCTTGGTTTCTAACTCTCTGGGTATGATACTTGCGTAACTTCTGCTGATAGGCTGTTGATCTCATCTCAGCAATGACGCGAACTTCTTCGACTAAGTCGAGGTCATTTTGTCGAGAAATTTCGGCATCCTCTTCAATATACACGGACACTCTAGGAGAAGTGTGAATCAAATCACTAGGAAGAACTGCTTCTGCGCCATAGACCAAGAAGAAATGTATGTATCCGGTTGACTTGTTTGGAGTTGTTCATAAACTCCATATTACTGAGGGTAATTCTTCTTCCCAAGCCCCCGTAGCACATCGTAGTGGTTCTTCGAGTCTTGGTTTTAGGCCTTGTAGGATTAAACCATTTGCTCGTTTGACTTGTCCATTAGCTTGTGGATGTGCGACTGACGCAATGTCAAGACGGATATTTTGTTCATTGTAGAATTCGGCAAGCTCTCCCATAGAAAAGTTACTCCCATTGTCCGTGATAATGCTATGCGGATAACTGTATCAGATTATAACATCCTCAACAAATCTTCTGGTCCTACCATGTCAAGCCCCTAGACCGCGAAAGGCCATGTTATAGGTATTGTTCGCAGCTAATCAGCCAAAACGTGAGCTTGTTTGGCGTACTTTTGGCAGCCCTTGCACATCTTGACCAGCCGTTTGGCATATGCCTTGGCTGTAATCCAGAAAAAACCGTGTCGGAAAGCGTTTGCCACTAAAGATTTGGCTGCAGCGTGGTGACCACACTCGCCTTCGTGGATCTCTCGTAATATTTCCACTCCTTCTTTGAGAGATACACAGTGCTGAAAGACCCTAGATACACTCCGCTTATAGAGCTCACCACAAATTATAGTATAGGCTTTTGCTCGTCGGACGATCTGCCGACTCAGAACTTCGTCTTCGGGTAATTTTCCTTCTACCAAATAATCAAGGTAGGGTTGAGTCCAGCTGGGAATCATAGCTAGAACGGCTACTAAAGGTGAGTGGGATTTGGTCGGATATTCCTCATCTACTCCTTTTATAGAGGGAACTTTAAGGTGCTCTAGAAAAGCGCCATCCGGGACCTTTTTCCGGCCAGAGCCTATTCGAGATAGTGCATCTGCTTCCTCATTTTCTGTTCGAGGGATGTGTTGAACTTCAAACCCTTCAAACAATTTAGATAATTCATCCACGACAGCCCTATAGGCCGCCATGTGCTTGTTTGCCTTACAGATATCCGACACTTGTTGAGCAACAAGATCCGAATCTCCATAACACATTAAACGTCGGATGCCGATATCCTTAGCAATCCGGATTCCATGCAGTAGTGCTTCATACTCGGCAATGTTCTTCGTCGCTGTGAAGTGTATCTGCAATACATAGAAAAGTTTATCAGCTTGGGGTGACTTGAGCACCACGCCAACCCCTGAGCTCCCGAGCGCTTTAGACCCGTCAAAATGCAAGGTCCAGTATTCTGACTCTGGCAGGGTTATACTCTCTGTTGTCTCTGTCCAATCAGCAACATAGTCAGCGAGGATTTGGGATTTGATTGCTGTACGAGGTTTGTACTCAATATCGAAAGCTGAGAGCTCTATGCCCCATTTGGCAACGCGTCCTGTAGCGTCACTATTGTTGATTATATCTCTCATGGGAGCTGTGCTCACCACGGTGATTGGATGTTCCTGAAAAAAATAATGCTGTAACTTACGAGATGCAAAGAACACACCGTAAGCCAGCTTTTGATAATGCGGATACCGCTGTTTTGATTTTCTTAAGACCTCGTTGAGATAGTAAGTCGAACGCTGCACCAAGTGTTCCGGATTGTCCTGCGGTCTCTCCACCACCATGATGATATTGACAACTTTGTTTGTCGCAGAAGATAGAGCAACATCAGTTTCTATGGTTCCGATGCTACAAGGATGGGAGCAAATGAGAGTACTGCTTTCAGGTCTTGTACTACAGCTTCAGCTTCGTCGGTCCAAACAAAATTATTGGTCTTTTTCAGGAGCTTATATAATGGTGCAGCTCTTTCATCGAGCCAGCTTACAAACTGACTGACTGCGGCAATGCAACCAGTTAGTCTTTATACGTCCTTCAGGCGAGTCGGCCTAGAAATATTGAGTATAGCCTTGATTTTGTCTCGGTTTACCTCTATGCCTCTTTGAGACACGATAAAACCTAACAATTTTCTGGCAAGGATTCCAAAGAAGAATTTCTTCGGTTTAAGCATAATGTTGTATTTTCATAGATTGGCGAATGTTTCCTCCAAGTCAGACATCACCGCGATATCATCCACATATGCATGTACATTGCATCCGATTTGATCGTGGAGGCAACACTGCATAGTGCGTTGGTACGTAGCTCGTGCGTTTTTCAGCCCAAAGGGCATCGTAACGAAACAGAAGGTTCCGAAAGGGGTTATGAATGAAGTTTTGATTTTATCTGATTCCTTCATCCGAATTTGGTGATAGCCAGAATATGCGTCGAGAAAACAGAGGAGTTCCAAGCCTGCCGTAGAGTCGATAACTTGATCAATTCTAGGCAAAGCAAACGGATCTTTGGGACAAGCCTTGTTCAAGGCAGTATAATCAACACACATCCTTAAATCAGTGGTGTCCTGTTTAGGGACCATTACAGGGTTGGCCGACCAATCAGTATGGATGACCTCTTCTATGAATCCGGCTAACTCGAGTCGTGCTAGTTCCTTAGCTATTGCCTTACGCTTTTCGTTGCCAAAACGCCGTAGGGACTGTTTGACAGGTTTAGCATTCATGTGTACATTTAAAGAGTGCTCGGCACGTTCCCTAGGTACTCCGGTCATGTCAGATGGCTGCCATGTGAAGATATTTTTATTTGCTTGGAGGAACTTGATGAGCACGCTTTCCTATGCGCTATATTGGCCTACGCCTATCTGGGTCACCTTGGAGGGGTCATCATCCTTCAACGGAGTCTTCTTTGTCTCTTCTGATGCCTTAAACTCCGGATTCAGCTTTGCCACCTCCTTCTTTGTTGCGGGCATCTCGAACGGATCTATGCTGTTCCTAATCTCCTGGTACTCCTGGGCGTGCAACACGGCTTTAGCAAAGGCGCATTTCCGTCCTCGCATTCTCGCGCCTTATTCGGGTCTCCCTTGATGGCGATCACACCGTTGGGACCTGGAATTTTCATCATATTGTAAATGTAACACGGACGAGCCATAAAAGCCCAGTAAGCCGGATGTCCGAATATAGCATGGTATGCGCTCTTGAACGGGACCACTTCGAAGGAAAGTTCTTCTGTCCGATAGTTCTTTGGAGTTCCAGAGGTAAGATCCAAAATGATTTCTCCCAGGGAATTTGCTTGTCTTCCTGGGACAACTCCGTGGAAAGTTACAGAGCTGTAGTTCAGCTGGGTCTCCGAGATCTTCTTCCGGCATAGCATTTCGACATACAAAATGTTAATGCTGCTGCCGCCGTCCATGAGAGTCTTGGAGAAACCATAGCCATCCATAAGTGGATTGATGACTAAGGCGTATTTTCCTCTCCTGTGCGACTTAGGCGGATGATCAGCACGGTCAAAGGTGATTGCCACTTCTGACCAGTCCAAAAATTGAGGGACAATCGGAACTATTCCGTTGAGTTCATGTAGAACTGCTTTCTTGACCTTAGCTGGTTGAGATCCAAGGAAGGTGGCGTACGTGTCTTTCTTTGTCGGAAAGTTCTTCTTCCCTTCCGTCTTGGGATTTGAAGCATCAGCTGCCTCCATGTCGGAATCATCCTTGGTCTCTTTTATCTTTTTCGGGATTCTTCTTTCCCATCTTCCGCTTAGCCCTGTAGCCAGCGATATCATCTTTCTTGATGTCGTCATTGAAATGACACTCGGTGTTTGTGTGGGACGAGCCCCCATTGGCATCTAAGTGATGCACACATGGGTTATTGGCAATGTCGGCCCAGGAGTAGGTTTTGCGGGGTTGTTGGTCTCCTATACCCTGGACTCTTGATGTCCCACGACCGCGTCCACGGCCACCGCCGCGCCCTCCTTGTCCTCCAGACCCGAAAGTAGAAGTGACCACTGCCGTTTCCGCGTTGGGCTTTTCGTCCGAGGTGTTCTTGCGCTTCTGAGCTTGTTGCTTTGGTTGTTTTGCCGACTGTGGCACAACTAGGGCGTTAAGTAATCCCTCTGCATCATCGTCAGCATCTGCATACTTGCTCACTGTTTCTATCATCTCTCCCAAGTCAGTGACCTTTTCAAACTTCAAGCGATGACATAGTAAACCAATTGGGAGTCCTGCAATGAAATATTCAATCGCAGTTTGGTCATTTACTCCTTCACAGGAGTTCTTGGTGTCGATCCATCGTCCGAGATAATCTTGGCAAGTTTCTTCGGCTTTCTGGGTGCAACGCTGTAGGTCTCCAACCGTACAAGGCCTCCGATATGTGCTTTCGAAATTCCGAAAGAACGCACTTTGCATGTCATACCAGTCGTGGATGGTGTTCTCCGGAAGTTCATTGAGCCATGATCGTGCCGTCTTCCCCAACATGAGTGGGAGATATCGGGTCGCGACTAGGCTGTTTCCGCCTTTGGCGATGCAGCAAGCATGGAAAAAATCCTGGAGCCAAGTATCTGGTCGAGCTATACCGTCGTAGGCTTGAATGTGTCCTGAGATAGCAAATCCTTCTGGGAATTTTGTAGCTCTTATGCGTGGTCCGAAGCATTTTGGGCCCACGTATATATCATCGTTTTCGTAGCGCCGCGCCTCTATGTTGGAGTTGATCCTGTGCCTTGCGTCATTTGGGGACAAGGAACTTCCCGAATGACGGCTATGGCTGCGGTGCCTTGGAGCTGGACTTCGGCTTCTGCCACCACCTCCTCCACCACGACGCCCTCCTTGGCCTCCTTGGGAGCCGTTGTGATGGCTACTTGGTGGAGAGGTTGGAGCGGCTGGGTTGTTTCCGGTTGATCGCCGGCCTCCATCCAGAGCGTCATTATTCCGGTTCCAGGGAGGATCTTCATTACGACGAGCCCCCTGCCGGCTTGACACAGCATGGTGTCCGTCGTTCCTTCGTCCATCATCCGGACAACTTGTGTGTCTAGGAGGTGGCATTGTTTGACGATCCTCCTCCCGATGTTTCTCTTTGTCTTCTTCCCTGCGATCATTCGACTCTGCCGGGGAGGGTTCTTCGGATTCAGTGCAGCAATTGTCTCTTGCTCCGCAGCTGGAGTAACATTGCGCCAGTCACGTCTAGTTATGTGATGTTGTCCTGAAGATCCGGTTCTTGAGCAGTTGTCTTCCTGACGATCGATGATGCTGCTCCGGAGCATGTTGGGGTCTTACATCATTCCAGGTCGGATCCGTGCGGCATTGGTCCGATTGGGAGACCAGTTTTCCGCTTCCGGACAAGGCGGCCTTCTTCTGCTCCAAACTCTTGTTGAGTAGCTTAATGCCCAATCGAATCTGTTCTGGGCCTAGATTATTTGCTAGGATTTCTCGAGATGCAACAGTGTTTTTCACTGGTGTTGGATACACCCAGTCTCCCTTGCTGTCGAGTCGAGGCCTCCCATGGTCTCCTCCAAAGAGGACCTTGTGAATTTTCGGGAATTGGTCGCCACGCGTGTGGCGTTTCTGGGTCTTCTGATGCTGCTGAGAGATGTTCTTCTCCGCAATTGCCATGTGCCTCTTTTCTTCCTCGATGTTTTTGGCTTCATCCAGGAGTACTTGGTGATGCGCTTCTAGGGCCTGGTCCCATTCATCCAGCTCTTCAGCAGTAAGTTCTGCAGCCGTAGGGATATGTGTGGTTAGTGCGGCATCGATGAGTTTACCCGCACCTTCTGTGATCACGTGTCCATCTACCGATTCTTCTTTGGGCTCGTCTAGGATACGTGCTCCATCCGAGTCTTCCTCATATTCCTTGGCAATCACCTCCTCTGCTAGAAGATCTTTTGCCGGGGTCTTGTTCTTCTTCTTTGCCTTCTTAGCAGCACCGGTAGCAAAGACAGCTTTGGGTCCGTTTCCTGGAGTCAAGCTCTAGTCGGTACTTTCGGACATCTAGACCTCGGGATTATCTCTGATATCCATGTCATCCTATGCTTTGGGAGAGTTTTCCCCGGATCCTTCATCCATGGCTTCTCCTTCCTCTGCAGCATTGGAGTTGTACTCCTCTTCGTGGTGGTGGAAAACAAAGAACTTCACCAAGATTTGGATAAGCTTAAGGCAGATCATGAGAAGAGCATTGCTCAAATTCTCGAATCCACCTCCATGGCCACCGATGAGCATGATCGTAAGATTTCATCTCAGGATAAGAAAATCTTAGATCTCAGCAATGAGCTATTCGGAGAAAAGGACATTTCCGAGGCACTCCGGGCTGAACTCCAGAGTCTTCGTGAAGAGAAGGCCAAAGTCAACGATGTCATCTTCGGTATGTTTCCCTTTTTCTGACTTATCTGCATCTTCGGACACTTTTAGAGTCCGGGGTTTTGACTTACCCTTTGCATTCTATGTGTGTCCTCTGAACTTGACGGATTCCACCTCTGCTGAGCCTCGCACCCACCGCTTACCCAAGTCGGTGATTTGCTTCATGACTTACGCCAATCCCTCAAAGATATTGGCGAAGTTTTCAAGGTTTCGGATATGCATAGCATGTCTGGTTATGAGGTGCGAGACAAGGCCAAGGATATGCCGCAACTTGTTCAGGATTGGAACATGTCCTACGCGCGAACTGCAGCGCAAAACGCTCTCACCATGGTTATGAGCCACCATGGAAACATGGAGATCTGGCAAGTAACTAGAGGGTACTGCAAGGTGGACCAAGACGGACAGTAGCAAGACATCAATGCCATCATGGACTCCTGCGCCGGATACGGGTGCCACATAGCTGATTTAACCATCTACGACACTCCCTTCTTCACCCGCGTGGACACACCGCCTCTGGCTTCCGAAGAATCTGCTAAAGTTTCCGATGATGATCAAGCCATATCAGATTTAATCATCTCGGAATGTTATGAAGCAAAGGCCGATGTATCCAGCGAGCTAGCAGCTCCTACCTCTCCTCCTGCATCATAGAGTATCCGAAGAACAATATGTTATTATGAAAAACAATTTGGGTTTGTAAATAAGTAGTACAATACTTTTTGCTAGTGCTAAGTTTTAATTTATCTATTTAGCAATTATGGTTTTGATACTATGTGCCTGAAATGTTTGCATAAGCACTTGTGTTTTTTGTCTGCACTTATCATTTATCTGGCTTTTTGCCTCGTCCCTTTCGTGAGCCAGCTAACCTTTAGCACGAAAACTTTGTCGAGCAACGAAGCTCAATTGCTAAACCAGTTTAAACTCGGAAACAAAGCCAGCTTCCAGTACCGGCAATTCACTACTTGGAAAATACCCGGATCCAACAATCAGACAAAAAACCAAAGTATAGACTAGAAAATTTAGACTTAACCCGAAGGTATCAATTTTAGAATCGGAAATCTAAACCAGAACAAACATGAGCATAAAGTACTTTCAAGTATTCTGGGATTTTTGACTGTGACATGGTCATTCGGAAATAGGATGGTAAAAAACTTCTCAAAAAAAATTTGAGGCAACCAACACTTTATTTCTCATTGAACATGTACACATATATGATTACAAAGAAATAAAACTAAGAATAAAAGCGACGTAGTTGAGCAATATTCCATGGTCTGTCTAACTTATCCGGATTTGTACTGCCTCCAGCTCTCTTTCTCTTCTTAGTAGCAGGTCTTTCTGTTGGGGATATACTTTTCGGGTATTCTCAACGTTTCTCACTGACCAGGGTGGCCCACTTCGGGTTAGAGCTTTGCTTCATGGGCGGCCCAGTCAGGGAGAAAAGACAGAGACCAGTCCGGCTATGGGAAGGCCTAGCAAACTTACCGACTTAGGCCCATAGTGTTACTTGTAGTTCAAGATGTACTCTGTAACCGACTCTTAGTCATAGCCGGATAGATCTCTCCTGTAAACCCTAGGCCGGATATCTATATAAGCCGTCCTAGGGAGAGCCTTTAGGGCATAACACAATAGTCTACAATCTCAACTCACATAGGCGAACCCTTGTAACCCATATTCCGGCTCTGCCGTATAACTGGATTGCTAGCAGGAGTAGGATCCATCCAAACCCGGTGGATTGGAACCTGGGTAAACTTGTGTGCTCACCGTCCCGGAACACCGTACGTCTCACACCCCTCTATTCCGCACGCCCCGAGGACCCCCTCATGGCGTACTTGTCATCAATCCGACGACAGTTGGCGCCACCGTGGGGCAAGTGAGCTTTGGATCTACATTCCGAGCGGAATCTGCAAGAATCGGAATCGGCGAAACTATCGCCGTTGGTCGTATCCTCTACGCCAGTGACGTCCCTCTCATTGTTCTCGACGAGACTTGGATTCCGGCTAGGGAAGCCGTGACCACCTACACCATCATGTCTTTTGGTGAGATCGATGTTTACATCGGTTTCGCTGAACTTGTCCCAGCCACCCTAGCGGTGATGATAGAGGCAGAAGAAGTTTCTAGGTCCACTTTATCCGTGGAGGCAGCAGAGTTCCGGATCTCAGAAAACCCTAATCCCACCCAGCCCGCACCAGTTGCGGAGATAGTGGAGAAAGCTGAGCCTGAAGCAGATCTCACAGTACAAGTCGGATCTGGAGTGGATCTCCTTAGCAAGGCTCAATCCTAGATCGACCACCTGTGGAGATCGAAATCCAGGAGGGGCAAGAAGATAACTCTGGTTCCGGCTCTGATAGAGTCGGGACAGACAAGCATTTCCTGAAATACACGCTAAGACGTATGATGATGCAAAACTCTGGCGTAGATGAAATCCTCGAAACCATCAAGCATTTCGACGAGGCCGATCACGAGAGCCGCAGGTACCTTAGGAGGCACGCATCGCACTTCGTCGGATATGTGGGATCCGGATCCGGCTCTGCCGATGCTGGAGACAACACCGACTCTGTGCTAGAGGCCATCGGAACAAACGCTGACGTACTCGCATCCTCGGATGATTTGATGACGTCAGCAGATTTCTGGAAGTTCTCCGCGGAATACGAAGAAGAGTACAACTCCAAAGCTGCAGAAGAAGGGGAGGCCATGGACGAAGGATCCAGGGAAAACTCCCCCAAAGCGCAGGATGACATGGAAATCAGAGATAATCCCGAAATCCAGAAGTCCAAAAGTACCGATCAGAGTTTGACTCTGGGAAACGGATCCAAAGCCGTCTTTGCTACCGGCGCTGCCAAGAGGGCAAAGAAGAAGAACAAGAAGAACAAGACCACGGCAAAAGATCTTCCGTCAGAAGAGGTGATTGCCGAGGAAGACTCGGATGGAGCACTTATCCCAGACAAGCCCAAAGAAGAGCCGGTGGATGGACACGTGATCACTGAAGCTGCGCGTAAATTCATCGATGCTGCGTTAACCACACCTATCCCTACAGCTGTAGAGCTTACTGCTGAAGAGCTGGATGAAAGGGCCTAGGCCCTAGAAGCGCGTCGTCAACAACTCCTGGATGAAGCGAAAAACATCTAGGAGGAGAAGAAACGCATGGCAACTACGGAGAATAACATCTCTCGGCTGCATCAGAAGACCCGGAAATGTCACACACATGATGGTCAATTTCTGGAAGTGAACAAGGTCCTCTTTGAGGGAGATCCAGGCATGCCTCGTCGTGACAGCAAAGGAGATCTAGTGTACCCAACACCGGTGCAGAACACTGTCGCGGCTCGGGATATCCTGTCAAATAACCCAGGCCTAGAACAGGTTCGATTGGGCATCAAGCTACTCACCAAGGGTCTGGAGCAACAAATCGCTGCGAAATTCGGAAGAGGAAAACTGGTGTCCAAATCTGACCAATGTCGCACGGACTCAGCCTGGAAAGCTATAAGGCCCCAATGTGTTCCGGATCAGCATCACCGTTCCGACCGATGGGAAGAAACCTACTCCAGAACCGGATCACCAGGACAGCACCACAAAACCACAGGTGACTGGCGCAACGTCGCTCCAGCTGCCGAGCAAGACACAATTGCTGCACTATATCCGAGAAACCCTCCCCCGCGAGAGTCGAACGATCGCAGGGAAGAAGACAAAGAGAAGCGTCGGGAGGAGGACCGACAGAAAATGCCACCTCCTAGACATACAAGCCGTCGGGACGAGCCTCACCGAGGTGGGAATGACAGACGAAGGAACGACGGACACCGTGCCGAGTCAGGTCGGCAGGGGGCTCGTCGTAATGAAGACCCTCCTCGGAACAAGAATAACGACGCTCTGGATGGAGGCCGGCGATCAGCCGGAAACAACCCACCTGCTCCACCCTCTCCGCCAAGTAGCCATCACAACAGCTCCCAAGGGGGTCAAGGAGGGCGTCGTGATGGAGGAGGTGGTGGCAGAAGCCAGAGTCCGGCTCCAAGGCACCGCAGCCACAGCCGTCATTCGGGAGGCTCTTTATCAACAAGTGACGCAAGGCACAGGATCAACTCCAACATTTAGAGGCGCGGCGCTATGAAAACGAGAACATATACGTGGGCCAAAGTGCTTCGGACCACGCATAAGAGCTACAAATTTCCAGGAAGGATTTGCTATCTCAAGACATATCCAAGCCTATGACGGCATAGCTAGGCCAGATACTTGGCTACAGGATTTCTTCCAAGCTTGCTGCATCGCCAAAGGCAGAAACAGCCTAGTCGCAACCCGATATATCCCACTTATGTTACGGAAGACGACACGATCATGGCTCAATGAACTTCCATAGAACACCATCCACAACTGGTATGACATGCAAACTGCGTTCTTTCGGAATTTCGAAGGCACATACCGGAGGCCCTGTACGGTCGGAGATCTACAACGTTGCACCCAGAAAGCCGAAGAAACTTGCCGTGATTACCTCGAACGATGGATCGACACCAAGAACTCCTGTGAAGGAGTAAATGATCAAACTGCGATTGAAGCTTTCATTGCAGGCCTCCCAATTGGTTTACTACGTCATCGCTTGAAGTGCGACAAGGTCACCGATTTGGGAGAGATGATAGAAACAATGAGCAAGTATGCAGATCTTGACGACGATGCAGAGGGATTACTCAACGCCCTGGCTATGCCACAGTCGGCAAAACAACCAAAGCAACAAGCTTAGAAGCGCAAGAATACCTCGGAAGAAAAACCCAACGTGGAAACGGCAGTAGTCACTTCTACTTTCGGGTCTGGAGGACGAGCAGGACGTGGCGGTGGCCGCGGACGCGGTCGCGGGACATCAAGAGTTAAAGGTAGAGGAGACCATCAACCTGGACAAACCTACTCTTGGGCCGACATTGCCAATAACCAATGTGTGCATCACCTAGACGCCAATGGGGGCTCATCCCACACAAACGCCGAGTGTCGTTTCAATGATGACATTAAGAGAGATGATACCGCTGGCTACAAAGCTAAGAGGAAGAAGGGAAAGAAGAATCCCGAAAAAGAAAAAGAGACCAAGGAAGATTCCGACATGGAGGAAGCTGATGCTTCAAATCCCAAGCCGAAAGGAAAGAAAAAATTTCCGACCAAGAAAGACAGGTACGTCACCTTCCTTGGATCTCAACCAGCAAAGGTCAAGAAGGCAGTGCGACATGAGCTCAATGCAACAGTTCCGGCAGTCCCTCAATTCTTGGACTGGTCGGAAGTAGCAAGCACCTTTGACCGCGCTGATCATCCGCCTAAGCTACATAGGCGAGGAAAGTACGCCTTAATAGTCAATCTACTTATTGACGGTTATGGTTTCTCCAAGACCCTCATAGATGGTGGTAGCAGCATTAACATCTTGTATGTCGAAACGCTACGCCAGATGAAGATCTCGGAGACACAGCTGAACCACAACTCTATGATCTTTCACGGAGTTGTCCCAGGAAGACAAGCAAATTCCCTGGGAGAAATCACTTTGGATGTTACCTTTGGAACGTTAAAGAACTTTCAGACGGAGGCACTTTCCTTCGAAGTGGTCCCTTTCAAGAGCGCATACCACGCTATATTCGGACGTCTGGCTTACTGGGCTTTCATGGCTTGTTCGTGTTACATTTAAAATATGATGAAAATTCAAGGTCCCAACGGCGTAATCACCATCAGGGGAGACCCGAAGAAAGCGCGAGAGTGCGATGATGGAAATGCTGCGTTTGCTGAAGCCGTGCTACACGCCCATAAGTACCAGGAGATCAAGAAGAGCATAGATCCGCCCGAGATGCCCGCAACGAAGAAGGAGGTGACAAAGCCAAATCCGGAGTTCAAGGCATCAGAAGAGACGAAGACGGTGCCGTTGAAGGATGATGACCCCTCTAAAGTGACCCAGATAGGCGTAGGCCTAGGTAGCGCATAGGAAAGCGTGCTCATCAAGTTCCTTCAAAATTCCCTCAATAAAGGGAGTATACGAGGAATATCCGACCAAATCCGACTCACCTCTGATAGCAGTCCTGGCTGTAATTCCAAGCTGGACTCAACCCTACCTTGATTATTTGGTAGATGGAAAATTACCCGAAGACGAGGTTCTGAGCCAACAGATCGTCCGACGAGCAAAAACCTACACTATGGTTAGTGGTGAGCTCTACAAGCGGAGTGTGTCTGGGGTCTTTCAGTGCTGTGTATCTCCGGAAGAAGGAGTGGAAATCTTTAGAGAAATCCATGAGGGCGAGTGTGGTCACTACGCTGTAGCCAAATCTTTAGTGGCAAAAGCTTTTAGACACGTTTTTTCTGGCTTACAGCCAAGGCAGATGCCGAATGGCTGGTCAAGAAATGTAAAGGCTGCCAAAAATACGCCAAACAACCTCATGTTCTGGCTGATCAGTTGTGAACAATACCTATAACATGGCCTTTCGCGGGCTGGGGGATTGACATGGTAGGACCATTTAAACGGGCTCCAAGTGGATTTACTCACCTCTTAGTGATGGTGGATAAGTGCACCAAATGGATTGAGGCTAAACCCGTCACTAGTTGTGATGGAGCAATAGCCAAAAAATTTGTCGAGGATGTTGTAATCCGGTATGGTTATCCGCACAGTATTATCACAGACAACGGGAGTAATTTTTCTATGGGAGAATTGGCCGAGTTCTGCAACGAACAAAATATCCGGCTTGACATTGCGTCAGTCGCACATCCGCAGGCTAATGGACTAGTTGAAAGAGAAAATGGTTTAATCCTACAAGGCCTAAAACCGAGACTCGAAGCACCACTATGACGTGCTGCAGGGGCTTGGGCATAGGAATTGCCCTCTGTAATATGGAGTTTACGAACAACTCCAAACAGGTCAACCAGATACACACCTTTCTTCTTCGTCTATGGCACAGAAGCAGTTCTTCCTAGTGATCTGATTCACACTTCTCCTCGAGTGGCCGCGTATATCGAAGAGGATGCCGAGATTTCTCGACAAAATGATCTCGACTTAGTCGAAGAAGTTCGTGTTGTTGCTGAAATGAGATCAACAGCCTATCAGTAGAAGTTACGCAAGTATCATAGCTATAGAGTCAGAAACAGATCTTTCAATAAGGGTGATTTGGTTCTCCGGCTTGTGCAACAAAGAAAGCACAAACTTTGCCCAGTATGGGAAGGGCCATTTTTAGTTAGTCGAGTATTGCACAATGGTTCATACTTCCTAACTGATATGAGGCCAGTCAAGGAAAGACCTGCTACTAAGAAGAGAAAGAGAGCTGGAGGCAGTACAAATCCGGATGAATTAGACATACCATGGAATATTGCTCAGCTATGTCCCTTTTATTCTTAGTTTATCCTTCTTTGTAATCATATATGTGTACATGTTCTGCGAGAAATAAAAGTTTTGGTTGCCTCAAGTTTTTTCTGACAAGTTTTTACCATCTTATTTCCGAATGATCATGTCACAGTCAAAAATCCCAGAATGCTTGAAAGTACTTTATGCCCATGTTCATTCTGGTTTAGATTTCCGATTCTAAAATTGCTACCCTCGGGTATAACTCTAAAGTTTCTAGTCTATACTTTGGTTATTTGTCTGATTGCCCGATGCGTGTATTTTCCGTGTAGTGAATTGTTGGTACTGGAAGCCGGCTTTGTTTCCGAGTTTAAACTGGTTTAGCAATTGAGCTCCGTTGCTCGGCAAAGTTTCCGTGCAGAAGGTTTAGCCAGCTCACAAAAGGGACGAAGTGGAAAGCCAGATAAACGATAAGTATAGGCAAAAATTACAAGTGCTTATGTAAACATTTCTGGCACACAAAATTTTAAAGCCAAAAGTGTTGAATAGATTTAAAAGCTTAGCACTAGCAAAAGTATAGTACTGCATATTTACAGACCCATAATGTTTCTCAGAATAATACATTTGTTTCTGGTAATCTATGATGCAGGAGAGGAGGTAGGAGCTGTCGGCTCGCTAGATACATCACCTTGATACCGTTCCGAGATATCCACATCCGAAGTGGTGTGGTCATTGTCGAAAACCTCGGCTGCTTCTTCGGGAGGCGGAGGTGGTGTGTCCACGCGGGTGAAGAAGGGAGTGTCGTAGCTGGTTAAATCAGCTACATGGCACCCATATCCGGCGCAGGAGTCCATGATGGCCTTGATGTCTTGCTCCTGTCCGTCTTCGTCCACCTTGCAGTACCGTCTAGTCACTTGCCAGATTTCCATGTTTCCATGGTGGCTCATGACCATAGTGAGAGCGTTTTGCGCTGCGGTTCACGCGTAGGACATGTTCTAGTCCCGAACAAGTTGCGGCATCTCCTTTTCCTTGTCCTGCACCTGAAAGTCAGACATGCTTTGCATGTCCGGAACCTTGAGATCTTCGCCAATTTCCTCAATGGATTGGCGGAAGTCATGAATTAAATCACCAACTTGGGTAAGTCGGTGGGTGCGAGGCTCGGTAGAGGAGGAATCCATCAAGTTCAGAGGATCTATACACAAAAAAAGATAAATAAATCCGACATCAAAAGAGTCGAAGAATATAGACAAGTCAGATAGATGGAAGCATACTGAAGATGACATCGTCAACTTTGGTCTTCTCTTCACGAAGACTACGGAGTTCAGCCCGAAGCGCCTCGGAAAGGTCCTTCTCTCTGCAAAGCTCAGTGTTGATATCCGAGATTCTCTGATCTTGAAGCACAATCTTGCCATCGCGTTCATCAGTGGCCATGGAGGTGGATTCGAGAATTTGAGCGATGATTTTCTCATGATCTGCCTTGAGCTTATCTAGCTCTTGGCGAAGTTCTTTATTCTCCACCACCATGGTTTTGAGGTTCTCGGCCTCTTCAATCATAGCACAAGACTGTTTTACCAGTGCTGTAAGTCAAAAACAACAAGAGTTCAGAAAAAATATTCGGCTATGAAAATACAGAGCAAGGATTGAGCCTCGGAATGTTTACCTCCGGCCTCATCCTTGGAAACCTTTAACTCAGCATTTTCAAGTCGGAGAGCCCTGATCTTTCTCCGCTTGTTGCAAATATTCTTTAACAATTCCTAGTTATATGAATTAACTTTCTGTAAGTCAGAATACCTAGAGTTAGAAGTCTACTAAAGACTCGGGCTAATATTTTTGCTAATATCCGCACGAGCCTTGGGGGCTACACTAGTTCGTTCTTTGGCATCCTAATAAAGCATAAACCTAGATTGTTTATCCAACTTCATGCTTGGGGGCTAGAGGATATGATATAAAATACAGTTAAGGAAAAATGTGAGTTGGAATTCCGACTTACATGATGTTCATGTGAGAGTTTGCTCAAACACATGTTCACCTCGGTGGTAACCTTCTCGACGAGGGTGAGTGGAATAATCGGAGGTGGTGGAAGCACAGCAGCTCTAAGTCCCTCGTCACGAAGGCGGATTTGTTCAAGAAGCTCGGAGAACTTGACGTCCTCCGCTTCTTGTGCTACTTCTTCGGCAGAGAGATTACGGCTCTCCAGGCATTGCCGGGCCAGCCGCTGGATTTCCTCCACAGATTTCCGAGACAAGCCAAACTTGGCGAGTCCCGGATTGTTAAGGAGATTTTCGGTGAAGGTCTCTTCCAAGGGATCATTACCCGAAGAGGGTTCACCCTTATATAAACTTGACTCACCCATGGTGACGTCAATCTGCGATTCAAGGATCGCTGGCCCCGTTGAAGGAGCCGGATCTTCTGTGACAACCGGCGATGGAGTAATCACTAGCGTTGCAGAAGGTTGAGGGGCAGGAGTCGGAGGAGCCACGACAGGAGAAGCTATGGTTAGCTTCGTTTGACGCAAGGGCTTCGAAGAAGTTCCCTTCCCCTTCCCCTTGATGAGCTGCTTAGCTCTGAGAAAGTAATATAATAAAGAACATTATATCTCGGAAGAAAAATGAGTAAAGTACAAAGGCGGAAGTTGTGTTGAAAGTTACCTCTTCACGACTGGCACCTCCTTTGTGCCGACAACCACTGTTGGAGCTTTGCGCTTCCTCGGCACGACGTCCGACAGTGGAACCAGTTCGGCCTCCTGAGAAAGCTCCGGAGGATATCCCTCGAGAAGAGTTAGCTCCGACTCGGGGAGGTCGTCAAGATGAAAAGAAGAAAATATCTCAGTATTGCGAAATAACTTAAAAAGTGAAACACATAAAAGGATTTATTATTGAAGCTTACTGGAACCACAGGGTCTTCCGCTGTATGCATGTCCAGAGACAAGTCCGGAATCTTCCTCTCAATCCGCTCCTTGATTAGCCATTTGATTTGGCTTATGTAATCCTGTGGCTTTAAAACCTTAGGACTGATGTAGAGGGAATCATTCTTCGACGCCGTGATGGAGTGCATCAGACGGTCGCCGTGGTACTAGAGAGGCTGGATCCGGCATGCCACCCAGCACTGGACCAAGTCGAACCCTTTCAGGCCCTTGTGTTTTATCAAGTATTCGATCCGCCTCTTAGCAAGGATCAAATCGTCACTGAGAGCCGGACTAGCCTCGTCCCAAGACGGTTGGGCCATGGCGTCCCCGTCGATGAAAGCTGGCAAAGCAGTAGCTTTGCCGGGAGCAGGAACATCCTTATGATAAAAGAAAGTGGCCGGCCATTGTTTGACCGACTCACTGGCAGAAATACGAGGATAGCTATGCTCGCGTCTAATAGAAACGCTAATAGTGCCGGTAATGTAAGGATTACCGGCTGTGATAGAGTTTCTCCGGACATGGAAGTAGTACCGGAACAAAGTAAGTCTCGTCCTAATGTCGAGATACCCCTCGCACAAAGCTGCGTAAGAACTCATCTCTAAGATGGAGTTTGGGGGAAGATGGTGGAGCTGAACATCGTAATGATCAATCACCTCGGAAAAGAATTCCGAGGGAGGAAAAGACAAACCTCTATCGAGGTGGGTGCCAAAGTGTACCCGCTCGTTAGCGTGCGGGTGGGGGATGGTTTCATCGAAATCGCTCCGCCAGTCACTGGCGCGAAGGAGACCTTCATTCTCCACGCCACGGAGTTTCTCATCGTCGAGGAGGCATGGGATCCAAACCCCACGGTTGCTCTCTTTCTCCGTCGCCGCTGCCATTGTCACCGCCGCTGCGAAGCCAGCCAAGCCGGACGATGAGGATGAAGCCATTTTCTCCGGTGCGCCGGTGACCTTGGATGGGCGGCGCTAGGAATCTGGGGGGCGAGAGAACTTGGTGCGCGAGGGAGATGTGGAGGAAAAGGAAACAGCAAAAGAACAGGTGAAGATGGGGAAAGGAAATCCTCACCCCTTATAACCACCTAACCGCGACAATATTCATGCAAATGGCACGGTGTAACTGCCACGTGTCGTGGAAGGAACTAGGAAGGACCCACGCGATGATTACGTCGCCTCGATCTCCACATATGCATTGAAACGGCGCCTCGGTTCCGCTAACAACGGACCCACCAACGGTCATGCTGACAGGATGTTTGTCAGATGACGTGACTTGACCATGACTAGTTTCAGGTGACGTTAGAGGCCAAGTTCTGGCTTAGTTTGAAAATCAAGCTGGAAAATCCGAGTAACATGTTGATAGGTCCGACTTATTTTTAAAGACCCGGATCATATTCTTTGTTGTGAAGTTTCAAGAACCCTTCAAGATTCTGCAAGCCGAAGATCAAGCTGGACGGTGACGAATCCGACTTTGGATCTTGGAGACTTCCGGGGGCTGCTGTTGGGGATATACTTTCTGTGTATCCTCAGCGTTCCTCACTGACCAGGGTGGCCCACTTCAGGTTAGAGCTTTGCTTCACGGGCGGCCTAGTCAGGGAGAAAAGACGGAGACCAGTCCGGTACGAGAAGGCCTAGAAGACTTACCGACATAGGCCCATAGTGTTACTTGTAGGTCAAGATGGACTCAGTAACCGACTCTTAGTCGTAGCCGGATAGATCTCTCCTGTAAACCCTAGGCCGGATTGTAGGGGTTCCATGCATAAAAACAATAAATTTTACTCTATGCCCCTGAACCCCTAAAGCTGCCAGGACCTATCTATTAGTAATACAGTAACGGGAGGGGCTTTTCGCTAACTTACCCTTGAAGACCGAAAAGCGTTGTCAACGCTCAGGAGAGCGTGGTTGATGTAGACGAGCCGAAGCCGACCTCAAGGTCGTGATGAAGTCCTTTCGCTCCTTCTGGCTCCAACGACTTAAGTGCCTCAAGTGCGACACCTCGCACGGAGTTACACATGTCCGGTGCCTGACGATGACTCCCGCTTCCTCGATCCAGCAGCAGTTGCGGAAGTAGAGCTCCCGGATCCGAATCCCGCAGCGAGACAGCACTCTGCGGTGAAGATGTCTCTCGCTCGCGCAGTCCGGACTTGGGACCACGGTCACGAGAGAGAAGGGGAGAGAGAAATATCAATTAGAGGTCCTCCCAAAAGTGGGGAGACCTTTGTTGATTATTGGTGTATTTTTCTAGGCCAAATACCCCACTTTATATAGGGGGAGGGGAGGTACTACCTCCCCTCAAGTCCAGGGGTGGGACTAAAGGAGAGGAGGGGGGAGGAGGTGGCCGCCGGGCACCTAGTGGGCCCCACGCAGGGGGGCTAGGCCCAGCAGGCCTCCCCCTTGCCCCTTTTCCCCTTTCTCCTTTCCCCTAATGGGTCCTCTCCCTCTGAAATTGGCCCATTAAGCCTTTTTGACCTTTAATTGATTTTCTCTTTATTAAATAATTATGAATAAATGACTAAATCATTATTTAACATTCATGCACACATTATCTAATCTCCGTGGCCATGAAACACCTTCCAACTACACTCCGGACATCCTCCGGACTTACCGAAACCCTTGGGGTTTTCTCCCTTCTTTTCTTCGGTGATTCTACGATCCTATAAATGCTCTCTAAACATCATAAAGCCCTTAAGAGTGATACCCCACGGTTCAGGAACACTCCAGAGATAGTCGGGACACTCCCGCACCAATGATCAATAGAGGGACCTGGATGGCCATGTGACCCCTTTGTGTTCCACGAAGATCTTTCGTCGTTTGAACCGGGACAGTCGTGTCTTATTCCCTTTGTCTCTTGATACTTGCATTGCCCGAGATCTGATCAATGACATCGCCATGTCGTGTTCAATCTCGTTACTGAACAATGCTACTTGACTCGTTCCGACAAGTGATATCCTCGTGATCTAATCACACGCTGCGCAACTATTGGATATAACCTCTTTGAGTGGGCCCTTGAGTATCTTCCCGTCACATGGACGGACAAATCCCGCTCTTGACATATATTGCCTCTATGGTTTCCTCCGAATACCTGAACACACCTTTATAACCACCGTTTTACCAGATGTCGTTTGATGCTATCTAAGCACTCTCGGGAGACAGTGATTGATATAGTCACACGGTCTAAGGAATAGTCTACGAGGGTCCTTTTCTAATCATCGTAACTTGAACTTCGTGACATGATCGGGTCACGATGTTTAGACTGGGCATTGGTTCATCATCTCAGAATGAGATGACCTCATTTCCAACTGGCATAAATGCCACATGATCAGGAAACATGATCATCTGTTGACTAATGAACCAGTGACTAGAGTTTCACTGGGAACCCCTGGTTGTTTGTATATCACACGTGTATTGATGTTTCCACTCAATACAGTTATAGCATGATATAAAACTTAATCATAAACTATATGAAATATGATAACAGTCCTTACTACTAATTGACTCTAGGGCATATTTCCAACATTCTCCCACTTGCACTAGAGTACAAATACACTAGCTGCATTTGTTCTTAATCATTGGCACCATATATCCGGTATCTAGAACATGCTTGCTCATGGAAGAGGTTGATTCTTGGGTCTGTACTTTACAGTCCCAAATCCTTTGCAACTTACTAATGTCACTTTGATTGACATTAATACTCTATCATCACATGATAGCATCTGTGTGAATGCATCATCGCTATGGCAGCAGAACGAGCCCTGATTCCAGGAGCCTACTATGACGTTAGATCAATCTCAAGGCCTTTCTCATGGGCACTGTGCCCTGGGACACATCATTCTACGTTAAAAGCGAATTAGCCCCGCCATAACATTATACAACACTTTAGATGGTACCCTTATCTATTATTATAAATGTATTCATCGAAATGCTAGTGCACTCTGTGCAACTTTCGATGTTTTTGTTCACCTCGCTTCCTACTTGACTTTAATTGGTATCTACAGGAGTTTCCAACATATTCTCTTATAACATAACCCTTCATGCTTTAAGATATGTTATCCTTTATGGATTTGGAAAATATGTCTACAGTTCTCTTTTAGACACCGCGGACAAACTTAGCTCAACATTCTGTGATTCAAACTTGATCACTTTTAAACGTTCCTTATTTGGATCATATATTATGCTAAGTTACCATCATGGTTTACTAAGATAGAACCTATGTCTTAACATAGTGGATGACGATCATCCATTTCTCTCTTTCAACCATTGATGTTAAACTTAATACTACTCCTAATTTGAGTTATTAAGGACCAGTTCCTTAATTAACTTCTATTATGAAACCCTTTTCAGAATCCCTTAAGGAATACTACATAATATCATAATACACCTATTATTAACTTCTACATCTTATAAATCATTATTTATAAGTATTTGCGCTTTCATTCTTAACACCCTTAAGAATTGCTCCGATAAGCTCTCACTCAAAATATGTTCCTACCATATTTGGGTATGAGTCAGTACTCTTACTCAAACTAAGTTCCTACATATTTGAATTTGAGTCTTATATTGCTCCCACTCAAAAATATGTCAAACACATATTGTATCAGGAAGACTTTCATAGCTCCCACTCAATTTTATGCAAATTGCATATCTCTTTGCTATTTTGAATAATTTCAAAATCTTTGGAATAAATATCAAACTTGGAGATTTATTATGAGATACTAGTACTTTACTAGTTTTAAATCCACTAGACATTTAGCATTCATTTGAATTTGCCCAACACTTGAAAAATTGTGCTTTTGTCATTCACCCCTTTTCCACTATGGCTTTGCAGTCATTTGGGAAATTCCAAGTAACCCCGTTTACTTGGGAGATTCAGCAATGAATTGCTTTCTAATCTCAAGTGAATTTTTTTATAGGATTTCTCATAATTTAGTTTACCATTATTTCCTTTGTAGTTCATAGGTATGTCATATTCCAAGAATCATGACAAATGATTCACAAATGTCTCCATACAAGATATGGACTTACATTTTGAATCCTACTTCATGTAGTGAAAAACAATAGTGGAGGGAAAACACAATGATCAAAATCATTGATTCTTTCCTTTTGTGAAGAGAATCATTCAGGAACGTTGTCCGTTGCGCTTCTCAATACTCTGATGCAGGGTTTTGAATCCTCATCATGTTTTACACTATTTCCCAGTTGCTCCATAATTGAGAAACATCACTAAAAGTGAGCTTTCTCAAAAATGCACCAAAATCCAAGCAATACGAATCTTGCTTTCCTTTTGGTTTGAGCTATGGGTTTCGAATTCAATGTTTCCAATGAATACTCTACAAGGACTTATTCGCTATTGTTTTGGCTATATCGAATAACCCCAAAACTTTCACGAATTCAAATGGTTTACCAATTCTAATTGAGTGCTAACTATTTCTAAGCTAATGGTCTCTACATCTATACTACAACGATTTATTTGGTGCCTTCTATTCAACCCCCTTTGATATATAATATCACATTGTGATGCTTTGCATTTTGATGTTTCAAAACACTTTGCATTCCACAATTTCTTTCATGCCATTCTTATAAAGTTGAATTTCATTACTATTGATCAAATCATAGAAATTAGATTCCCTTTTATATTTATACCCTTTGTAGATGAAACATTTTGATCAAATCAAATAGTTTCATATTCATGTTTCCTTTGGTAAACTACTTTACACATTTAAACAATCATTTCATGATAATTACCATTTTCGTTAAAACACAATACATCGAATATGTATTTACTTTTAACATTTCATTAAACACTTTGTATTCAAGTAATACACGGTGTTCAAGTTATTTTGCCGAACTTAGGCATGATTTATATGTGACAAGAAATCGAATGACTTTCACATATTATCACATAACTTTGAATTTAAACAATGGTTTCATTCATTAATGAAATATCATTAAATTGGGTATTTTAAATAAGGCATTTTAATGTTTTACAAATGTTCATGCTTTATCAATTAGTTTCATAACAATAAAGATAATTCACAAGTAATCAAACAAGATATGAACACGAATAGAAATCATTCATAAAAGAGGAACAACTTCTTGTTACAAACTTATATGAATAACCGTCTCACAGAGTGTGAGACAAACTAAAGAAGTTCAAATCTCTCGATTACATCAATCATCCTCAAACACAAACTAAATAATGAATGTCGAGGGAGAGTGTCGTTGACTGTCATCATCATGCTCGCCATCAACACGCAACGTCACCTCCTCTCCAGCAAGCACCTCTATGCAGAAGGACCTGTTTTCAGTAAACAGAACAAGTATCATATATATACTTAACACTGCAATGTTTTTGCAAGATTATAACATTTATAAAAATGTATGTCAAATATATACCTTTGTCATCGATGACCTCTCTGGCGATTGGTTCAACCGTTACGTTCCGGAAACGTAATATGAACTCATGGAAATCCAATGCTTCCGTATCACCACTCATGATGCTACTCCGGACATGTCCTTTGTAGCTGGGAGGCATTGACCGAAGCAGTACGTCTATCGCAAATGGATCAGCCATCCAGTAATCCACGAAGTGAACCAGTCTCGTGTGTGCATCAAACATGCGCTCCAAGTGACTCTTCAGACATGTATGCTCCTCCATCTGTATGGAAAGGAACTCTCCAAGCAACTCGTGCTTCCACATGCGCACATGGCCTATGAACTCTGCTATCAGTTGATCCACCATCGAATATGGATCAAGATCACCCATGAGCGGATGTAGTTCATCCACCATCCCGTAACGCATTACTATCTGAATGTAAGTGGACATCTCTTGGCGATAGTAGCGGTCTGCCAGCTCTTGTGGAGTCTCATAGTAGTCTGGCTCAGTCAAATCCATCGTGCGGCGTATGTAGTCTACCACATGATTCCTAGTAAGGAGATCATCTAGGCACACAAGCTAACTTGGGAAGTTGGATCCATCAATTCTAAGTTTCTCACCCTTTACCCAATCCTCAATGGAAAAGTAAGCTTCACGGTGAGCCATCTACATTTATAATTGCAAAAGGAATTTAGACTAAGTTTATAATTAAATGAGTTAATAATAACTCCACTCAGAATCACCTATGCCCAGTGAGCGTTCCTAGTGATAACACGACCCATATCAGCCACATCTCCCCCGATCGTCACGACCATAAATGTGGGTTCAAGGGTCGACGCTAAACGCCGGTCACATCATTCATGCGACTCGTGCTCGATCTTTTGACCATCCGTGTTCCGAGGCCACGCTTCTCTAGCGTGCTAGGCTCGCCAACTCAACCTTAGTGTATTCGCTGTGCAACATGGCTTACACCCACTGTATGTGAACATAGATATGTATGACACCCAGGCCTGTAACCCTGGATTGCCTCATATCAAAGAACTTTCTTGGTGGTGCACACTAAGGGGGAACACAATCGTTGGTAATTTTAACAGGGATCATCTTGTTAGCCTACCGTCGAGTATCTAATACTAGCACAGAGTAAGACATACAAACAATAACATTGAATGTAAATGTTATGTGATATGGTCCTTCACGTTGTGATCTCCATCCGTCGTCATCGGGTTCCAGCCCCAGGGTTCCGGTGCCGTAGACACCAGGGTACCTGTGTCTTTCCGGCGTGGTAGTTTGTCATTACCGTGACTATCTACTACTATGCAACAAAAGGTAATCACTTTACCTTTGCCACAACCATATCGAAAAAGCAACGCCCTCCTGCAAAACAAAGTTAGACGCCTCTATTTTATCTTTGCATGTTTTACGTGTCTGAATGGGCTTTCGCACAAGAACCGTTCTTACCTACGAACTTTCAGCACAACGCTGATCAAGTAGTTGTCTCTACTACACCCCTTTTGGGGCCCTCCGTTGTAAATGGTATACCAACTAATGCGAGAGAGACGGACAACCCCAAAGCCACTTTATACGGTACAAGCCGTATGTCAAGCGTGGACCAGTCTCGCGAATGAACGCGTAAAGTCGGTCGGGCGCCGCTTCATCAAGCATTGTTGCGGTATACACAAGTACACATGGGACGGTAACAACTACAAGTTCAACACCCACACGCTACATCTCGTGTGTTCTACCCGTACTAGCATTACTACACATAGATCTAGCTCTGATACCACTATAGGGGTTCCACGCATAAAATCAATAAATTTTACTCTACGCCCCTGAACCCCTGAAGCTTCCAGGACCTATCTATTAGTAGTACAGTAATGGGAGGGGCTTTTCGCAAACTTACCCTTGAAGACCGAAAAGCGTTGTCAACGCTCAGGAGAGCGTGGTTGATGTAGGCGAGCCAAAGCCGACCTCAAGGTCATGATGAAGTCCTTGCGCTCCTTCTGGCTCCATAGATTTGAGTGCCTCAAGTGCGACACCTTGCGGGGAGTTACACACGTCCGATGCCTGACGATGACTCCCGCTTCCCCGATCCAGCAGCAGTTGTGGAAGTAGAGCTCCCGGATCCGATTCCCATAGCGCGACGCCGCTCTGCGGTGAAGATGTCTCTCACTTGCGCAGTCCAGACTTGGGACCACGGTCACGAGAGAGAGAGGGGGGGGAGAGAGAAATATCAATTAGAGGTCCTCCTAAAAGTGGGGAGACCTTTATTTATTATTGGTGTATTTTTCTAAGCAAAATACCCCACTTTATATAGGGGGAGGGGAGGTACTACCTCCCCTCAAGTCCCGAGGTGGGACTAAAGGAGAGGAGGGGGGAGGAGGTGGCCACCGGCCACCTAGAGGGCCCCGCGGGGGGGGGGGGGGGGCTAGGCCTATCCGGCCTCCCCTTGCCCCTTCTCCCCTTTCTCCTTTCCCCTAATGGGCCCTCTTCCTCCGGAGTTGGCCCATTAAGCCTTTTTGACCTTTAATTGATTTTCTCTTTATTAAATAATTATGAATAAATGATTAAATAACATTCATTCACACATTATATAATCTCCATGGCCATGAAACACCTTCCACCCGCACTCCAAACATCCTCAGGACTTACCGAAACCCTTCCGGTTTTCTCCCTTCTTTTCTTTGGTGATTCTACCGATCCTATAAATGCTCTCTAAGCATCATCAAGCCCTTAAGCGTGAAACCCCACGGTTCGGGAACACTCCAAACAAGGTCGGGACACTCCCGCACCAATGATCAACAAAGGGACCTGGATGGCCATGTGACCGCAGTGCGTTCCACGAAGATCTTTCATCGTTTGAACCGGGACAGTCGTGTCTTATTCCCTTTGTCTCTCGATACTTGCATTGCCCGAGATCTGATCAATGACATCGCCATGTTGTGTTCAATCTCGTTACTGAACAATGCTACTTGACTCGTTTCGACAAGTGATATCCTCGTGATCTAATCACACGCTGCGCAACTATTGGATATAACCTCTCCGAGTGGGCCCTTGAGTATCTTCCCGTCACATGGACGGACAAATCCCACTCTTGACATATATTTCCTCTACGGTTTCCTCGGAATACCTGAACAGACCTTTATAACCACTGTTTTACCAGATGGCGTTTGATGCTATCTAAGCACTCACGGGAGACAGTGATTGATATAGTCTCACGGTCTAAGGAATAGTCTACGAGGGTCCTTTTCTAATCATCGTAACTTGAACTTCGTGACATGATCGGGTCACGATGTTTAGAATGGGCATTGGTTCATCATCTCATTCTCAGAATGAGATGACCTCATTTCCAACTGGCATAAATGCCACATGATCAGGAAACATGATCATCTGTTGACTAATGAACCAGTGACTAGAGTTTCACTAGGAACCCCTGGTTGTTTGTATATCACACGTGTATTGATGTTTCCACTCTATATACAGTTATAGCATGATATAAAACTTAATCATAAACTATATGAAATATGATAATAGTCCTTACTAATATTTGACTCTAGGGCATATTTCCAACACGGATATCTATATAAACCATCCTAGGGAGAGCCTTTAGGGCATAACACAATAGTC
This sequence comes from Avena eriantha, assembly GCA_910589775.1. Lineage (NCBI taxonomy): Eukaryota > Viridiplantae > Streptophyta > Magnoliopsida > Poales > Poaceae > Avena > Avena eriantha. The sequence goes on from CAJUXJ010001359.1 coordinate 146,183, forward strand.
TACAATCCCAACTCGCATAGGCAAACCCTTGTAACCCATATTTCGGCTCTGCCGTATTACTGGATTGCTAGAAGGAGTAGGATCCGTCCAAAGCCGGCGGATTCGAACCTGGGTAAACTTGTGTGCTCACCGTCCCGGAACACCCTAGGTCTCACACCCCTCTCTTCCGCACGCCCCGAGGACCCCCTCATGGCGTACTTGTCATCAATCCAACGACACTTTCTTTGACTTGCCGCATATCAATTAGGTAGTACGAACCATTGTGCAATACTCGACTAACTAAAAATGGCCCTTCCCATATTGGGGAAAGTTTGTGCTTTCTTTGCTGCACAAGCCGGAGAACCAAATCACCCTTATTAAAAGATCGGTTTTTGACTCTCTGGCTATGATACTTGCGTAACTTCTGCTGATAAGCTGTTGATCTCATCTCAGCAATGACGCGAACTTCTTCGACTAAGTCGAGGTCATTTTGTAGAGAAATTTCGGCATCCTCTTCAATATACGCGGACACTCTAGGAGAAGTGTGAATCAAATCACTAAGAAGAACTTCTTCTACGCCATAGACCAAGAAGAAAGGTGTGTATCTGGTTGACCTGTTTGGAGTTGTTCGTAAACTCCATATTACTGAGGGTAATTCTTCTTCCCAAGCCCCCGCAGCACATCGTAGTGGTGCTTCGAGTCTTGGTTTTAGGCCTTGTAGGATTAAACCATTTGCTCGTCTGACTTGTCCATTAGCTTGTGGATGTTCGAGTGACGCAATGTCAAGCCGGATATTTTGTTCATTGTAGAATTCGGCAAGCTCTCCCATAGAAAAGTTACTCCCATTGTCCGTGATAATGCTATGCGGATGACCGTATCGGATTATAACATCCTCAACAAATCTTCTGGCTATTGCTCCATCACAACTAGTGACGAGTTTAGCCTCAATCCATTTGGTGAACTTATCCACCATCACTAAGAGGTGTGTAAATCCACTTGGAGCTCATTTAAACGGTCCTACCATGTCAAGCCCCTAGACCACGAAAGGCCATGTTATAGGTATTGTTCGCAGCTGATCAGCTGAAACGTGAGCTTGTTTGGCGTACTTTTGGCAGCCCTTGCACGTCTTGACCAACCGTTTGGCATCTGCCTTGGCTGTAAGCCAAAAAAAATCATGTCGAAAAGCTTTTGCCACTAAAGATTTGGCTGCAGCGTGGTGACCACACTCGCCTTCGTGGATCTCTCGTAATATTTCCACTCCTTCTTCCAGAGATACACAGTGCTGAAAGACCCTAGATACACTCCGTTTATAGAGCTCACCACAAATTATAGTATAGGCTTTTGCTCGTCAGACGATCTGCCGACTCAGAACTTCGTCTTCGGGTAATTTTCCTTCTACCAAATAATCAAGGTAGGGTTGAGTCTAGCTGGGAATCATAGCCAGACCTGCTACTAAAGGTGAGTCGGATTTGGTCGGATATTACTCATCTACTCCTTTTATAGAGGGAACTTTAAGGTGCTCTAGAAAAGCGCCATCCGGGACCTTTTTCCGGCCAGAGCCTATTCGAGATAGTGCATCTGCTTCCTCATTTTCTGTTCGAGGGATGTGGTGAAATTCAAACCCTTCAAATGATTTAGATAATTCATCCACGACAGCCCTATATGCCGCCATGTGCTTGTTTGCCTTACAGATATCCGACACTTGTTGAGCAACATGATCCAAATCCCCATAACACATTAAACATCGGATGTCGATGTCCTTAGCAATCCGGATTCCATGCAGTAGTGCTTCATACTCGGCAATGTTGTTCGTCGCCGTGAAGTGTATCTGCATTACGTAGAAAAGTTTATCACCTTGGGGTGACTGGAGCACCACGCCAGCCCCTGAGCCCCCGAGCGCTTTAGACCCGTCAAAATGCAAGGTCTAGTATTCTGACTCTGGCAGGGTTATACTCTCTGTTGTCTCTGTCCAATTAGCAACAGAGTCAGCGAGGATTTCTGATTTGATTGCTGTACGAGGTTTGTACTCAATATCGAAAGCTGAGAGCTCTATGCCCCATTTGGCGACGCGTCCTGTAGCGTCACTATTGTTGATTATATCTCTCATGGGAGCTGTGCTCACCACAGTGATTGGATGTTCCTGGAAATAATGTCGTAACTTATGAGATGCAAAGAACACACCGTAAGCCAGCTTTTGATAATGCGGATACCACTGTTTTGATTTTGTTAAGACCTTGCTGAGATAGTAAGTCGAACGCTGCACCAAGTGTTCCTGATTTTCCTCCGGTCTCTCCACCACCATGATGATACTGACAACTTTGTTTGTCGTAGAAGATAGAGCAACATCAAATCCTGTGGTTCCGATGCTGCAAGGATGGGAGCAAATGAGAGTACTGCTTCCAGGTTTTGTACTGCAGCTTCAGCTTCGTCGGTCCAAACAAAATTCTTGGTCTTTTTCAGGAGCTTATATAATGGTGCAGCTCTTTCATCGAGCCGTCTTACAAACTGACTGACTGCGGCAATGCAACCAATTAGTCTTTGTACGTCCTTCAGGCGAGTCGGCCTAGAAATTTTGAGTATAGCCTTGATTTTGTCTCAGTTTACCTCTATGCCTCTTTGAGACACGATAAAACCTAACAATTTTCTGGCTAGGATTCCAAAGAAGCATTTCTTCGGTTTAAGCATTATGTTGTATTTTCATAGATTGGCGAATGTTTCCTCCAAGTCGGAAATCAGGGTTTCCTTCTTTTTGGAAATCACCGCGATATCATCCACATATGCATGTACATTGCATCCGATTTGATCATGGAGGCAACACTGCATTGTGCGTTGGTACGTAGCTCGTGTGTTTTTCAGCCCAAAGGGCATCGTAACAAAACAGAAGGTTCCGAAAGGGGTTATGAATGAAGTTTTGATTTTATCTGATTCCTTCGTCCGAATTTGGTGATAACTGGAATATCCGTCGAGAAAATAGAGGAGTTCCGAGCCTGCCGTAGAGTCGATAACTTGATCAATTCTAGGAAGAGCGAACGGATCTTTGGGACAAGCCTTGTTCAAGGCAGTATAATCAACACACATCCTTAAATCAGTGGTGTCCTGTTTAGGGACCATTACAGGGTTGGCCGACCAATCAGTATGGATGACCTCTTCTATGAATCCGGCTAACTCGAGTCGTGCTAGTTCCTTAGCTATTGCCTTAAGCTTTTCGTTGCCAAATCATCGTAGGGACTGTTTGACGGGTTTAGCATTCATGTGTACATTTAAAGAGTGCTCGGCACGTTCCCTAGGTACTCCGGTCATGTCAGATGGCTGCCATACGAAGGTATCTTGATTTGCTTGGAGGAACTTGATGAGCGCGCTTTCTTATGCGCTATCTTGGCCTACGCCTATCTGGGTCACCTTGGAGGGGTCATCATCCTTCAACGGAGTCTTCTTTGTCTCTTCTGACGCCTTGAACTCCGGATTCAGCTTTGCCACCTCCTTCTTTGTTGCGGGCATCTCGGACGGATCTATGCTCTTCTTGATCTCTTGGTACTCCTAGGCGTGCAACACGGCTTTAGAAAAGGCGGATTTCCGTCCTCGCATTCTCGCGCCTTATTCGGGTCTCCCTTCATGGCGATCACACCGTTGGGACCTGGAATTTTCATCATATTGGAAATGTAACACGGACAAGCCATAAAAGCCCAGTAAGCCAGATGTCCGAATATAGCATGGTACGCGCTCTTGAACGGGACCACTTCGAACGAAAGTTCTTCTGTCCGATAGTTCTTTGGAGTTTCAAAGGTAAGATCCAAAGTGATTTCTCCCAGGGAATTTGCTTGTCTTCCTGGGACAACTCCGTGGAAAGTTACAGAGCTGTAGTTCAACTAGGTCTCCGAGATCTTCATCCGGCGTAGCATTTCGACATACAAAATGTTAATGCTGCTGCCGCCGTCCATGAGAGTCTTGGAGAAACCATAGCCATCAATAAGTGGATTGATGACTAAGGCGTATTTTCTTCTCCTGTGCGACTTAGGCGGATGATCAGCACGGTCAAAGGTGATTGCCACTTCTGACCAGTCCAAAAATTGAGGGACAATCGGAACTGTTCCGTTGAGTTCATGTAGAACTGCTTTCTTGACCTTAGCTGGTTGAGATCCAAGGAAGGTGGCGTAAGTGTCTTTCTTTGTCGGAAAGTTCTTCTTCCCTTCCGTCTTGGGATTTGAAACATCGACTGCCTCCATGTCGGAATCATCCTTGGTCTCTTTTATCTTTTTCGGGATTCTTCTTTCCCTTCTTTCGCTTAGCCCTGTAGCCAGCGGTATCGTCTTTCTTGATGTCGTCATTGAAACGACACTCGGTGTTTGTGTGGGACGAGCCCCCATTGGCATCTAAGTGATGCACACATGGGTTATTGGCAATGTCGGCCCAGGAGTAGGTTTTGCCGGGTTGTTGGTCTCGTCTACCGTGGACTCTTGATGTCCCGCGACCGCGTCCGCGGCCACCGCCGCGCCCTCCTTGTCCTCCAGACCCGAAAGTAGCAGTGACCACTCCCGTTTCCGCGTTGGGCTTTTCGTCCGAGGTGTTCTTGCGCTTCTAAGCTTGTTGCTTTGGTTGTTTTGCCGACTGTGGCACAACTAGGGCGTTAAGTAATCCCTCTGCATCATCGTCAGCATCTGCATACTTGCTCACTGTTTCTATCATCTCTCCCAAGTCAGTGACCTTGTCACACTTCAAGCGATGACATAGTAAACCAATTGGGAGTCCTGCAATGAAATATTCAATCGCAGTTTGGTCATTTACTCCTTCACAGGAGTTCTTGGTGTCGATCCATCGTCCGAGATAATCTCGGCAAGTTTCTTTGGCTTTCTGGGTGCAACGCTGTTGGTCTCCTACCGTACAAGGCCTCCGATATGTGCTTTTGACATTCCGAAAGAACGCACTTTGCATGTCATACCAGTTGTGGATGGTGTTCTCCGGAAGTTCATTGAGCCATGATCGTGCCGTCTTCCGCAACATGAGTGGGTGATATCGGGTCGCGACTAGGCTGTTTCCGCCTTTGGCGATGCATTAAGCCTGGAAAAAATCCTGGAGCCAAGTATCTGGCCGAGCTATACAGTCGTAGGCTTGAATGTGTCTTGAGATAGCAAATCCTTCTGGGAATTTTGTAGCTCTTATGTGTGGTCCGAAGCATTTTGGGCCCACGTATATCATCGTTTTCGTAGCGCGACGCCTCTATGTTGGAGTTGATCCTGTGCCTTGCGTCATTTGGGGACAAGGAACTTCCCGAATGACGGCGATGGCTGCGGTGCCTTGGAGCCGGACTTCGGCTTCTACCACCACCTCCTCCACCACGACGCCCTCCTTGGCCTCCTTGGGAGCCGTTGTGATGGCCACTTGGTGGAGAGGGTGGAGCGGCTAGGTTGTTTTTGGTTGATCGCCGGCCTCCATCCGGAGCGCCATTATTCCGGTTCCGGGGAGGATCTTCATTACGACGAGCCCCCTGCCGGCTTGACTCAGCATGGTGTCTGTCGTTCCTTCGTCCATCATCCGGACAACTTGTGTGTCTAGGAGGTGGCATTATTTGATGATCCTCCTCCCGATGTTTCTCTTTGTCTTCTTCCCTGCGATCGTTCGACTCTTGCCGGGGAGGGTTCGTCGGATTCAGTGCATCAATTGCCTCTTGCTCCGCAGCTGGAGTAACATTGCGCCAGTCACGTGCAGTTTTGTGATGTTGTCCTGAAGATCCGGTTCTTGAGTAGTTGTCTTCCCGACGGTCGATGATGCTGCTCCGGAGCACGTTGGGGTCTTACATCATTCCAGGCCGGATCCGGGCGGCATTGGTCCGATTGGGAGACCAGTTTTCCGCTTTCAGACAAGGCGGCCTTCTTCTGCTCCAGACTCTTGTTGAGTAGCTTAATGCCCAATCGAATCTGTTCTGGGCCTAGATAATTTGCTAGGATTTCTCGAGATGCAACAGTGTTTTGCACTGGTGTTGGATACACCCAGTCTCCCTTGCTATCGAGTTGAGGCCTGCCATGGTCTCCTCCAAAGAGGACCTTGTGAATTTCCGGGAATTGGTCGCCACGCGTGTGGCGTTTCCGGGTCTTCTGATGCTGCTTGGAGATGTTCTTCTCCACAATTGCCATGTGCCTCTTTTCTTCCTCGATGTTTTTGGCTTCATCCAGGAGTACTTGGCGATGCGCTTCTAGGGCCTGGTCCCTTTCATCCAGCTCTTCAGCAGTAACTTCTGTAGCCATAGGGATATGTGTGGTTAGTGCGGCATCGATGAGTTTACGTGCACCTTCGGTGATCACGTGTCCATCCATCGATTCTTCTTTGGGATCGTCTAGGATACGTGCTCCATCCGAGTCTTCCTCATATTCCTCGGCAATCACCTCCTCTGCTGGAAGATCTTTTGCCGGGGTCTTGTTCTTCTTCTTTGCCTTCTTGGCAGCACCGGTAGCAAAGACAGCTTTGGGTCCATTTCCCGGAGTCAAGCTCTGATCGGTACTTTCGGACATCTGGACCTCGGGATTAGCTCTGATATCCATGTCATCCTACGCTTTGCGAGAGTTTTCCCTGGATCCTTCATCCATGGCTTCTCCTTCCTCTGCAGCATTGGAGTTGTACTCCTCTTCGTATTCCGCGGAGAACTTTCGGAAATCCACCGACATCATCGAATCATCTGAGGATGCAGGTACGTCGGTGTTTGTTCCGGTCGCCTCCAGGACCGAGTTGTTGTTGTTCCTAGCATCGGCGGAGCTGGATCCGGAACCAACATATACGACGAAGTGCGACACATGCCTCCTGAGATAGTTGCGGCTCTCGTGATCGTCTTCCTCGAAACACCTGATGGTCTCGAGAATATCTTCCATGCTTGCGTCTTGCATCATCATGCGCCTCAACGTGTATCTCAGGAGAGGTCTATCAGTCCCGGTATTACCAGAGTCGGAACCAAGGTTGTTTTCCTGCTCCTCCTAGATTTCAACCTCAGCGGACAGATCAATCTGGGATTCGACCTCACTAGGGAAGTCCACTCCAGATTTGACTTGAACCGCAAGATCTGCTTCAAGTTCAGCTTTCTCCACTATCTCCGCAATAGGTGCGGGATGGGTGGGATCAGGGTTTTCTGAGATCCGGAACTCTGCCGCCTCCGCGGACAAAGGGGACCTAGAAATTTCTTCTGCCTCTATCATCACCGCTGGGTCGGTGGGGCAGGTTCAGCGAATCCGATGTATACATCGATCTCGCCGAAAGACATGATGGTGTAGCCAGTCACGACCTATTATCCAGAATCCAGGTCTCGTCGAGAACAATGAGAGGGACGTCACTAGCATAGAGGATGCGACCGAAAACGATAGTCTCGCCGATTCCGATTCTTGCAGATTCTGCTCAGAACGCAGATCCGAAGGTCACTTGCCCCACGGTGGGCACCAACTGTCATCGGATTGATGACAAGTATGCCATGACGGGGTCCTCGAGGCGTGTGGAAGAGAGGGGTGTGAGACGTACGGTGTTCTGGGACGGTGAGCACATAAGTTTACCTAGGTTCGAATCCGCCGACTTTGGACGAATCCTACTCCTGCTATCAATCCAGTAATACGGCAGAGCCGGAATATGGGTTACAAGGGTTTCGCCTGTGCGAGTTGAGATTGTAGACTATTGTCAAGGTAGGTTATGCCCTAAAGGCTCCCTAGGACGGCTTATATAGATACCCAGCCTAGGGTTTACAGGAGAGATCTATCCGGCTACGACTAAGAGTCGATTACATAGTACATCTTGAACTACAAGTAACACTATGGTCCTATGTCGGTAAGTCTTCTGGGCCTTCTCGTAGCCGGACTGGACTCCATCTCTTCTCCCTGACTGGTCCGCCCGTGAAGCAAAGCTCTAACCTGAAGTGGGCCACCCTGGTCAGTAAGGAACTGTGAGGATACCCGGAAAGTATATCCCCAACACGTGGTCTTTCTTTCCGATTTCCAGCGCGGTTTCGCTCTTCCCGTTTCTGATTTCTTCCATGAATTCCTCACCATTTTCCGTCTTCAACCCCATCAACTTCCGAGTAATGCCGTCACCTCTCTTTTCGCCTTTTTTTCCGAGGATGAGGGGTACCTCGGCCTATGGCCTTCCCTAGCCATCTGGTTCAAGTTCTTTGGCTTTAGAGCCAATGTCATTCCGAATAATGATGTTCTCCCGGCCGACAAACTACTGACCCAATACAAGGAGGCTTCCATCTCACCTCGGAAACAATTCCAGTTTCCCCGATTCTTTGGCTAAGAGTCCTGCAAAGGGTGGGCCAAGATGTTGTTCTACATGAAGAACACTACCTCAAAGGACAAGATCCGGCTACCCCCTTTCTCTATTGGAGTCCCTGATAGAATTCGGTGGGGCCAGATCCCCAATAGGTTAAAAGTAAACACATTGGTAGATTTGGTGGAGAAGCGCATCATCGAGCTGAAACTAGAGGGGATGAACAGCGAGCATATCATGATAACCTTCATCCGGAGCTGAATCTCCCCATAGCAGCAGCACACTCACAAGCTTTGCTACATGAACGGGCACCTCGACCCCAACCGAACCTCATCATTTGAGCTCTCTGATGCTCAGATCTTCCACCGGGTCAAGGCCATCTTCACGACCTCAATGACCGAAGAGTGGGAGTGGGGGTTTGAGCACTTCAATTGAGATAAGCCAGCTCTCGCGGTACATCTCTCACTTGACCCTTGTTCTGAGTTACATCTTATGTCAGCCAATGTCATTTATGTGACCTTTTTTGTCCAATTCCTTTCAGACGTTCCTTTAGCAAGGCATTGACGATGGCGCGGACCCGTCCCTCAAGTGGGGGAAGGATCATGATGCCTCGAATACGGAGGAGCCAGACTCCGAGGACTTCTTGGCTGTTCCGGACCCTGCCTCCGGTCGACCTTCCGGTAAGGCTTCTGTCTTGAAGGAGTGGCCGGATGACGATGAAGGCGATGATATAGAGATCTTTGAGGTATATGATCTTGTGCCTATCTCATATGCTTTTCCAGCTGATCCAACTCTAGCTAACCCGGCTGGTCAGGTCCACACCGATCCTCCCATTGCTGCCTAGGATCGAAAAACGACTAAAGAAATCTGGCAACAAGGCTGCCAGCAAGCCCCCTTCTAAGGCCACCGTCCGGATAGCCCCGAGGCCCAAGGAACCACCTACTGCATCTGAGTAATCTCTTTTTTCCTTCCTTGTTTTTCAAGTAGCTTCTCTCCCTTAATGCGTATTTCTTGTTTCTCTCTTTCTATTCTAACTTGATATTTGTTTTCTGTCTGACTTGATAGGGCTCCCAAGGAGATTTCTCAGAGTGGTTCGAGCATAGCCTCACCTATCCGAGATTATCCACCTTCTCTCCATCGTGATAATGCTCCTCGCCTGAGGCCTATCTAGGAGAGCTCTACGGCCGCGCCGAATCTCAGCCCATCTCGGCAAGAGGAGGGCAACATCATCATAGAGGGAGGTGGCTCCTCAAGCATGTCTCTATGCTGGATCAGCCCAGTTGCTCTTCTGGTCATCCGTAACAAGTTGATGAAGGTGCCAACAACGTTGGCACCGAACAATTTTCTACCGAGGTGCTAGTGACTCCGACACCGACTCAAGTTCAACTTTAGCCATCTCCAGCTCCAGCTCCAAGTTTGTCACGGTTATTGCCACGACCCGGGACCAAAGCCCCTCCCGCGTGACACGTGGCGGCCCAGCAGCTCGCATCCCACCCAGGTCATTGGTCTCGGTTGATGGCACGACCCGGGACCAATGACTTCGGTGGGGGGCGCGCTGCTGGGCCGCCACTTGTCGCGCGGGAGGGGCTTTGGTCCCGGGTCGTGGCAATAACTGGGACCAATGCCTCCGTCGCTTCGTTGTCCCCGTGCATAAATATGAGGCCACAACGCTTGCTTTCGCCATCGCCTCTGCCTCTCTGCAGTCCCTCTCCACCCCACCACTTTGCCTCTCCACCGCGCCGTCGTTTCGCCTCCCCTCCCTCTCCAATCTCCACCGCGCCGTCATGGAGGTGCCCACGCTCACCCATGACGAGGCGGCGCAGTTTGCGATCTACGCCGCCGCGCGCGACCCTTCCCGCCGGATTTCGCATCAGCGAGGGGGGTGTGCCGGTGGCTCCGCTCCTCAACCCCCGCGGATAGGAGATGGAGTACGTCATCGCAGAGCGTCGCCGCCAACTGCCTGCGTGCATTAGGGCGTTTCCCCGGTACGCAGCGGGCAGCGAGTATTGGCCCCGGCTGTTCAAGAAGGAGCGGAAGGCCAAGCTTGGCAACCGTTTCGTGGACGGGCGCCTGGTGCACCCGGATCGCCGCAACCAAGAAGGGTAGGAGTTGTTCTGGTCTGTCCCTGGACGGACCATCTACACCGCCATCGACACCGCTATGCGCGCAAACGAGCTCTGTCTCCTGAACAACGCCGAAATCGTGGAGATTTCGTCCGACGACGACGAGGAAGCCGGCGGCACGGAGGACAACGGCTTGGAGGACAGCGGCAGCGGAAGTGTTGTCGACTAGAAATTTATAAAGTCGCATCTTTATTTGTATGGAAAAATTTGTGGTCGAATAATAGAATGTCTCCATTTCGACCTTTGTCTCGATTAATTCGTGAAAGATTTGTTCAAAAATAGTGATCAATTCAATTTCTACCTCGAATTAATTTCTGCCTCGAAATAATTTCTGCGTCGAATTAATTTACATTAATTCCTTACCCGCAAAAAAAATTTACATTAAATCCTGGACTGCTGACCGTCGCGGGGTTTTTGGTCCCGGTTCTTGGAATGAACCCGGACCAATGCCTCGCAGAGATCCACGTGTGCGTCGTGGGGTCATTGGTCCCGTATCGTGCCACAAATCGGGACCAATGCTTACAGATGAACCTGGACCAATGCCCTGGCGGCATGAACCGGCACCGGTGCCTGGCATTGGTCCCGATTACGGAAACGAACCGGGACCAATGGAATTTGGGCGCTGGACCAAAGGCCCTCTTTCTACTAGTGATCCCTTCAATCATATTGTGGAGCATTAGGGGCTAACTCAATTGCCCATTTGGTGATCCGGCCGCTTGCATCCTTGTTGCTCATTATCTCGGATATAGGTGCCTCACATATCACCTTCATAGGGTGTTCCTCAAAATAATGCTTAAGTTTATTGGCCGCCATATATACGTCATATGCCATTTTCTGGTAATGTGGGTAGTTCTGCTTCGAAGTGGATAATACCTCGCTTAGGTAATACACTGGCCTCTGCACCTAGTCACCTTCCTCGTCTCGCTCCAGCACTATCACGACACTTACGACTCGGTTGGTCACTACTATATAGAGCAACATCAGCTCTTTGGATAGTGGTGAGGCTAACACATGTGCAAAGGCTAGCATTATTTTTAGTTCATGAAAGGCTTCATTGGCCTGCGGCGTCCATATGAATCTGTCTGACTTTTTCATTAGCTTATAGAGAGGCAATGTCTTTTCTCCTAGCCAACATACAAACCGACTTAAGGATGCCAGGTAACCAGTGAACTTCTGGACATTGTTAAGGCACTTAGGCAGTTCCATTCGCTCTATAGCTCGAATATTAGTTGGGTTGGCCTCGATACCTCAGCTGGACACAAGGAAGCCGAGTAACTTGCCCACCGGGACACCAAAGGTACATTTCTCTGGGTTAGGCTTCATTTAGAACCTCCTTAGGTTGGCGAATGTTTGCTAGATATCATTAAGGAGCGTTTTGCTTTCCTTGGTTTTTATCACCACATCATCTACATACACTTGGACATTTTGACCTATTTGGTCATGTAAGCACTTTTGCATGCATCTTTGATACATTGCCCCTGCATTACATAAACCAAATGGCATAGTGCGATAGCAATAAGCCCCATACGAGGTGATAAAAGCAGTCTTTATTTGATCATCCGGGTGGAAACCAGAATATGCATCTATGAATGACAACAACTCATAGCCAGTAGTTGAATCTATGACCTAGTCTATCCTCGGCAGTGGGAATGGATATTTTGGACATGCCTTATTCAGGTTCATGTAATCGATGCACATACGCTATACCACTGCTACAGTCGGATCATCTTCTTTTTCACAAGCATCGTATTAGATACCCAATCCGGGCAAAGTACTTCCATGATGAACCCGGCTGCTAGGAGTCGAGCTATCTCATCTCCTATGACCTTTCTCCTATCTTCGGCGAAGCGGCGGAGAGGTTGCTTCACCGGCTTTGCGCCGGGTCTGATGTTCAAAGAGTACTCGGCCCACTCCCTCGGCACACCTTGCAGATCCTGTGTGGACCAAGCAAAGATATCCCAATTCTCACACAGGAAGTTGACGAGCTCGCTTTCCTATTTGTCACCAAGTCCAGCACTAGTGGTTATGGTGCACGCTTGGAATTGATCATCGATTGGCACTTTCTTGGTATCCTTTGTCGGCTGGAGTGACTCGGCGAAGTTTGATCCGGCTGAAGCGCACTCCATGGAGCGCCTAAAGTCCCTGGCTATGGTAATGACTCCATTCTGACCAGCATCTTCATTTTCAAGTAGCTGACGTGATCACTTGCCATAAACTTCGATAGAGCTGGCAAGCCGAGTAACGCATGATAAGCGCTATCCAAATCCACAACTTCGAACTCCAAGTTCTTAGTTTGGCAGTTCCCCCTTGTTGGGGATATACTTTCTAGGTATCCTCAGGGTTCCTCACTGACCAGGGTGGCCCACTTTGGGTTAGAGCATTGCTTCACAGGCGGCCTAGTCAGGGAGAAGAGACGGAGTCCAATCCGGCTACGGGAAGGACCAGAAGGCTACCCGACTTAGGCCCATAGTGTTACTTGTAGTTCAAGATGTACTCTGTAACCGACTCTTAGTTGTAGCCGGATAGATCTCTCCTATAAACTCTAGGCCGGATATCTATATAAGCCGTCCTAGGGAGAGCCTTTAGGGCAACACCTTACTAGACAATAGTCTACAATCTCAACTCGCACAGGCGAACCCTTGTAACCCATATTCCGGCTCTGCCGTATTACTGGATTGCTAGCAGGAGTAGGATCCGTCCAAAGCCGGCGGATTCAAACCTGGGTAAACTTGTGTGCTCACCAGCTCGAAACACCGTATGTCTCACACCCCTCTCTTCCGCATGCCTCGAGGACCCCCCTCATGGTGTACTGGTCATCAATACGACGACAGTTGGCGCCCACCGTGGGGCAAGTGAGCTTTGGATCTGCGTTCCGAGCGGAATCTGCAAGAATCGGAATCGGTGAGACCATCGCCATCAGTCGCATCCTCTACGCCAACAACGTCCCTCTCATCGTTCTCGACGAGACTTGGATTCCGGCTAGGGAGGATGTGACTACCTACACCATCATGTCTTTTGGCGAGATCAATGTTTACATCGGCTTTGCTGAACCTGCCCCACCCACCCCAGCGGTGATGATAGAGGCAGAAGAAATTTCTGGGTCCCCTTTATCCGTGGAGGCGGCAAAGTTCCCAATCTCAAAAAATCCGAATCCCACCTAGCCCGCGCCAATCGCGGAGATAGTCGAGAAAACCGAACCTGAGGCAGATCACGCAGGGCAAGTCGGATTTGGAGTGGATCTCCCTAGCGAGTTCGAATCCCAGATCAACCCACCTGCCGAGGTCGAAATACAGGGGGAGCAAGAAGATAACTCTGGTTCTGGCTCTGATGATGCCGGAATAGACAAGCCTCTCCTGAGATACACGTTGAGGCGCATGATGATGCAAAACGCAAGTATAAGTGCAATCCTCGAGACCATCAGGCGTTTCGACGAAGCCTACTACGAAGATCACAGTTATCTCAGGAGGCGCACGTCACACTTCGTCGGATACGTCATATTCGGATCCGGCTCACCCGATGCTAGAGAAAACACCGACTCAGTTCTGGAGGCAATTAGAACAAACGCTGATGTACCCGCATCCTCGGATAATTCGATGATGTCAGCGGATTTCCGGAAGTTCTCCACGGAGTATGAAGAGGAGTGCAACTCTATCGTCGCAGAGCAAGAGGAAGCCATGGAGAAAGGATCCGGGGAAAACTCTCCCAAAGCGCAGGATGACATGGAAATCGAAGATAATCCTGAGGTCCAGATGTCTGAAAGTACCGATCAGAGCTTGACTCCGAGAAATGGACCCAAATCCGTCTTTGCTACCGGCATTGCCAAGAAGGCAAAGAAGAAGAAGACCCCGGCAAAAGATCTTCCGCCATAGGAGGTGATCGCCGAGGAATACGAGGGAGACTCGGATGGAGCACTTATCCTAGACGAGCCCAAAGAAGAGCCAGTGGATGGACACGTGATAACCGAAGGTGCGCGTAAATTCATCGATGCTGCATTAACCACACCTTTCCCTACAGCTGTAGAACTTACTGCTGAAAAGCTGGACGAAAGGGCCTAGGCCCTAGAATCGCATTGTCAACAACTCCTAGATGAAACCAAAAACATCGAGGAGGAGAAGAAACGCATGGCAACTGCGGAGAAGTACATCTCTCGGCGGCATCAAAAAACCCGGAAACGTCACGCATGTGACGATCAATTCCCGAAAGTACACAAGGTTCTCTTTGAGGGAGATCCAGGGATGCCTCGTCTCGATAGCAAAGGAGATCTGGTGTATCCAACACCGGTACAGAACACTGTTGCAGCTCGAGAAATGCTATCAAATAACCCAGGCCCAGAACAGGTTCGATTGGGCGTCAAGCTACTCACCAAGGGTCTGGAGCAACAGAGTGCTGTGAAATCTGGAAGCGGAAAATTGGTCTCCAAATCCGACCAATGTCGCACGGACTCAGCCTAGAATGATATAAGGCCCCAGAATCGGATCAGCATCACCGTTCCGACCAACGGGAAGACAACTACTCCAGAACCGGATCATTAGCACAGCACCACAGAACTGCACACGACTGGCGCAATGTTGCACCAGCCGCCAAGCAAGACGCAATTGCTGCACTGTATCCGAGGAACCCTCCCCGATGAGAGTCAAATGATCGTAGGGGAGAATACAAAGAGAAACGTCGGGAGGAGGACCGTCAAAGGATGCCACCTCCTAGACATACAAGCCATCCGGCTGAGCCCCACCGTGGTGGGAGTAACGGACGAAGGAACGACGGAAACCGTGCCGAGACAAGCCGGCAGGGGGCTCGTCGCAGTGAAGACCCTCCCCGGAACCGGAATAATGACGCTCCGGACGAAGGCTGGCGTTCAGCCAGAAATAACCTAGCTGCTCCACCCTCTCCACCAAGTAGCTATCACAACGACTCCCAAGGAGGTCAAGGAGGGCGTCGTGGTGGAGGAGCTGGTGGCAGAAGCCGGAGTCCGGCTCCAAGGCACCGCAGCCACAGCCGTCATTCAGGACGATCTTTATCACCGAACGACGCAAGGCACAGGATCAACTCCAACATAGAGGCGCGGCGCTATGAAAACGATGACATATACGTGGGCCCAAAGTGCTTCGGACCATGCATAAGAGCTACAAAATTCCCGGAAGGATTTTCTATCTCAAGACATATCCAAGCCTAAGACGGCATAGCTCGGCCAGACACTTGGCTACAGGATTTCTTCCAAGCTTGCGGCATCGCCAAAGGCAGAAATAGCCTGGTCGCAACCTGGTATCTCCCACTTATGTTGAGGAAGACGACACGATCATGGCTCAATGAACTTCCAGAGAACACCATTCACAACTGGTATGACATGCAAAGTGCGTTCTTTCGGAATTTCGAAGGCACATATCGGAGGCCCTGTACGGTTGGAGACCTACAACATTGCACCCAGAAAGTCGGAGAAACTTGCCGAGACTATCTCGGATGATGGATCGACACCAAAAACTCCTGTGAAGGAGTAAATGACCAAACTGCGATTGAAGCTTTCATTGTAGGTCTCCCAATTGGTTTACTACGTCATCGCTTGGGAGAGATGATAGAAATAGCAAGCAAGTATGCAGATGCCGACAACGACACAGAGGGATTACTGAACGCCCTGGCTGTGCCACAGTCGGCAAAACAACCAAAGCAACAAGCTCAGAAGCGCAAGAATACCTTGGAAGAAAAACCCAACGCAGAAACGGCAGTAGTCACTGCTACTTTCGGGTCTGGAGGACGAGGAGGACGTGGCCGTGGCCGCGGACGCGGTCATGGGACATCGAGAGTTCAGGGTAGAGGAGACTAGCAACCCGGAAAAACCTACTCTTGGGCCGACATTGCCAATAACCCATGTGTGCATCACCTAGACGCCAATGGGGGCTCATCCCACACAAACGCCGAGTGTCGTTTCAATGACGACATCAAGAGAGATGATACCGCTGGCTACAAAGCTAAGCAGAAAAAGGGAAAGAAGAATCTCGAAAAAGAAAAAGAGACCAAGGAAGATTCCAACATGGAGGAAGCCGATGCTTCAAATCCCAAGCCGGAAGGAAAGAAAAAATTTCCGACCAAGAAAGACACGTGCGTCACCTTCCTCGGATCTCAACCAGCAAAGGTCAAGAAAGCAGTTCTATATGAGCTCAATGCAACAGTTTCGGCTATCCCTCAATTCTTGGACTGGTGGGAAGTGGCAATCACCTTTGACTGCGCTGATCATCTGCCCAAGTTACATGGGCGAGGAAAATACGCCCTAATCGTCAATCCACTTATTGACAGTTACGGTTTCTCCAAGACCCTCATGGACGGTGGCAGCAGCATTAACATCTTGTATGTCGAAACGCTACGCTGGATGAAGATCTCAGAGATCCAGCTGAACCACATCTCTGTGATCTTTCATGGAGTTGTCCCAGGAAGACAAGCAAATTCCCTGGGAGAAATCACTTTGGATGTTACCTTTGGAACTTGAAAGAACTTTTGAACGAAAGCACTTTCCTTCGAAGTGATCCCGTTCAAGAGCGCGTACCACGCTATATTCGGACGTCCGGCTTACTGGGCTTTTATGGCTCGTCCGTGTTACATTTACAATATGATGAAAATTCCAGGTCCCAACGGCGTGATCACCATCAGGGGAGACCCGAAGAAAGAGCGAGAGTGCGAGGATGGAAATGCCGCCTTTGCTGAAGCCGTGCTGCACGCCCAGGAGTACCAGGAGATTAAGAAGAGCATAGATCCATCCGAGATGCCTACAACGAAGAAGGAGGTGACAAAGCCAAATCCGGAGATCAAGGCATCAGAAGAGACGAAGAAGATGCCATTGAAGGATGACGACCCCTCCAAGGTGACCCAGATAGGCATAGGCCTAGGTAGCGCTCGTCAAGTTCCTCCAAGCAAATCAAGATATCTTCGCATGGCAGCCATCTGACATGACCGGAGTACCTAGGGAACTTGCTGAGCATTCTCTAAATGTAAACCCGAACTCTAAACCCATCAAACAGTCACTACGACATTTTGGTGATGTAAAGCGTAAGGCAATAGCTAAGGAACTAGCACGGCTCGAGTTAGCCGAATTCATAGAAGAGGTCATCCACACTGAGTGGTCGTCCAATCCTGTAATGGTCCCTAAAAAGGACACCACTGATTTAAGGATGTGTGTTGATTATACTGCCTTGTACAAGGCTTGCCCCAAAGATCCGTTCGCTCTACCTAGGATTGATCAAGTTATCGATTCTATGGCAGGCTCGGAACTCCTCTGTTTACTCGACGCATATTCCGGTTATCACCAAATTCGGATGAAGGAATCTGACAAAGTTAAAGCTTCATTCCTAACCCCCTTCGGAACCTTGAGTTTTATTACAATGCCCTTTGGGATAAATAACGCAAGAGCTACGTACCCGCGCACAATGCAGCATTGCCTCCATGATCAAATCAGACGCAACTTACATGCATATGTGGACGATATTGCGGTGATGTCCAAAAAGAAGGAAACATTAATTTCCGACTTGGAGGAAACGTTCGCCAATCTACGAAAATACAACATAATGCTTAATCCGAAGAAATGCTTCTTTGGAATCCTAGCTGGAAAATTGTTAGGTTTCATCGTGTCTCAGAGAGGCATAGAGGTGAACCGGGACAAAATCAAGGCTATACTCAATATTTCCAGGCCAACTCGCCTGAAGGACGTACAAAGACTAACTGGTTGCATTGCTGCAGTCAGTTGGCTTGTAAGCCGGCTCGGTGAAAGAGCCACACCATTATACAAATCCTGAAAAAGACCAAAGATTTTTTGTGGACCGACGAAGCCGAAGATGCGCTACAAGACCTGAAAAAAGTACTCTCATCTGCTCTAATCCTTGCTGCCCCGGAACCACAAGAACCGATGTTGCTCTATCTTGCTACAACAAAAAAAGTCATCAGTATCATCATGGTAGTAGAAAGGCCAGAGGAAAATCAGGAACACTTGGTGCATTGTCCGACCTACTTTGTCAGCGAGGTTCTGACAGAATCGAAACAGCGATATCCGCATTATCAAAAGCTAGCTTACAGTGTGTTCTTGGCATCTCGTAAGCTACAACACTATTTTCAGGAGCATACAATTACCGTGGTGAGCTCAGCTCCCATGAGAGATATAATCAACAAAGGTGACGCCACAGGATGCGTCGCCAAATGGGGCATAGAACTCACAGCTTTCGATATTGAGTACAAACCTCGGACAACAATTAAATCCCAAATCCTTGCCGACTTTGTTGCTGATTGGACAGAGACAAAGGAGAATATGAACCTACCTGAGTCGGAATATTGGACCCTATATTTTGATGGGTCTAAGGCTCGGGGGGGCTTGGGGGCTGGCGTGGTGCTCAAATCACCCCAAGGAGATAAACTTTTATACGTGTTGCAGATCCACTTCAAATCGACAAATAATATTGCCGAGTATGAAGCACTGCTGCATGGAATCCGGATTGCTAAGGATATCGGCATCCGACGTTTTATTTGTTACAGAGATTCAGATCTTGTTGCTCAACAAGTGTCGGATATTTGTAATGCAAATAAACACATGGCAGCATATAAAGTTGTTGTGGATGATTTATCTAAATCATTCGAAGTGTTTGAGGTTCAACACATCCCTCGAGCAGAAAACGAGGAAGCAGATGCACTATCTCGGATAGGCTCTGCACGGAAAGAGGTCCCGGATGACACTTTTCTAGAGCACCTCAAAGTTCCCTAAATAAAGGGAGTGGACGAGGAATAGCCGACTAAATCCGATACACCTCTAGTAGCAGTCATCAAGTGCCAAGGTGCCTATTTTTCCGGAAGTCATCAAGTGCCAGAATACGAGACGGAGAGGGGCCAGAGGACGGCCACACCACCTGGCCGCGCGACCAGGCTTGGCCCGCACCATGGGGTGGTGTGGTGGCCCCTAGCACCCCCTCGGCCTCCCCTTCCGACTATAAGATGCCCTCGGGACGAAAACCCTAAGTACCCGATCAAAAATCCACAAAATAGTCTACAGCCGCCGCCATCTCCATCCCTAGATCGGGAGGGATCTAAAGCTCTTCTCGACACCTTGCCGGAGAGGGGAATTCACGCTGGAGGCCTTCTTCATCACCATGCAAGCCTCCGGTGTGATGCGTGAGTAGTTCATTCTTGAACTAAGGATCCATGTAGTAGCTAGATGGCTGGTTCTCCTCCTTTGTGCTTTCATGTTTAGATCTTGTGAGCTCCGTTCATGATCAAGATCATCTATTTGTAATCATACATGTTGTGTTTGTGGGGATCCGATGGATATTGAGATGCCATTTCAGATTGATTATTGATTCTATCATGTCTTTGTTATTTGTGATCTTGCATGCTTTCCGTTGTTAGTAGATATCTTGGCAAGTAGATGCTAGCAACTCCAAGAGTTAGTATTTATGCTCGATAGTGGGTTCATGCCTCTGGTAATCTGGGGAAGTGACAGAAATCTCTAAGGTACTAGATGTGCTATTGCTACTAGGGAGAAAACAATAATCCTTTGTTCATAGAACAATCGTATTGTTTACTTTACACGCAGTTCGTAAAGCAATAATCTGTTGCTTGCAACTTAATACTGGAGGGGGTTTGGATGATAACCTGAAGGTGGATTATTAGTCATAGATGCATTTGGATGGCGGTCTATGTATAATGTTGTAATGCCCAATCAAGTCTCAAAGGAGTCAAGATGATTAGTATATGCATGTATTGCTTTCTTGATGTTTGTCAATTGCCCCGCTCTAATTTGTTCACCCAGCATGTTATCTATCTTAAGGAGAGCCACATCTAGTGAACTATGGATCCCGGTCCTTGTGTTTTACATACAATCTATAATCTGTTTACTGCTTTGTGTTTACTTTCTGCAAACTATTACTTCTTTCCATTCGATACGTTTAATCCTTTGTTTTCCGCAAAACACGGTGAGATTGACAACCTCATCGCAAGTTGGGGACAAAGTTCTATGGTTGTGTTGTGTAGGTCTCCACGTTGCTACTAGCACCGGTAGTGCGCCCTGCCAAAGCTCAGCTAGTAACACCTTTGGGGTGTTTCCTTGCTCCTACAGGTTCGATTAAACCTTGGGTTCATAACTGACGGAAACTTGCTGCTGTGCTCATCATACCTTCCTCTTGGGGTTCCGAGCGAGGTCTACATCAACACTGCCATCAAGCATTTTTCTGGCGCCATGCATTGAGCCAGCACTTATCCACAGAAGGAGTGGAAATCTTAAGAGAAATCCACGAAGGCGAGTGTGGTCACCACACTGCAGCCAAATGTTTAGTGGCAAAAGCTTTCCGACACGGTTTTTTCTGGCTTACAGCCAAGGCAGATGCCAAATGGCTAGTCAAGACGTGCAAATGCTGCCAAAAGTACGCCAAACAAGCTCACGTTCTGGCCGATCAGCTGCGAACAATACCTATCACATGGCCTTTCGCGGTTTGGGGGCTTGACATGGTAGGACCGTTCAAACGGGCTCCAAGTGGATTTACTCACCTCCTAGTGATGGTGGATAAATTCACAAAATGGATTGAGGCAAAACCTGTCACTAGGTGTGATGGAGTAATATCCAGAAGATTTGTCGAGGATGTTATAATCCGGTATGGTTATCCACATAGTATTATCATGGACAACGGGAGTAATTTCTCTATGGGAGAACTTGCTGAATTCTGCAATGAACAAAATGTCCGGCTTGACATTGCGTCAGTCGCACATCCACAGGCTAATGGACAAGTTGAAAGAGCAAATGGTTTAATCCTACAAGGCCTACAACCAAGACTCGAAGCACCGTTACGACATGCTGAGGGGGATTGGGCAAAGGAATTACCTTCTGTGATATGTAGTTTACGAACAACTACGAATAGGTCAACCGGATACACACCTTTCTTCTTAGGCTATGGCGTAGAAGCAGTTCTTCCTAGTGATTTGATTCACACTTCTTCGAGAGTGGTCACGTATGTCGAAGAGGATGCCGAGATTTCTCGACAAAACGATCTTGACTTAGTCGAAGAAGTTCGCGTCGTTGCTGAAATGAGATCAATAGCCTATCAGCAGAAGTTACGCAAGTATCATAGCTAGAGAGTCAGAAACATATCTTTTAATAAGGGTGATTTGGTTCTCCGGCTTGTGCAACAATGAAAGCACAAACTTTCTTCAGTATGGGAAGGCCCATTTTTAGTTAGTCGAGTATTGCACGATGGTTCATACTACCTAACTGATATGAGGCCAGTCAAAGAAAGACCTGCTACTAAGAAGAGAAAGAGAGCTGGAGGCAGTACAAACCCGGATGAGTTAGATAGACCACGGAATATTGCTCAGCTACGTCCCTTTTATTCTTAGTTTATCCTTCTTTGTAATCATATATGTGTACATGATTTGTGAGAAATAAAAGTCTTGGTTGCCTCAAGTTTTTCTGAGAAGTATTTTACCATCTTATTTCTGAATGATCATGTCACAGTCAAAAATCCTAGAATGCTTCAAAGTACTTTATGCTCATGTTCATTATGGTTTAGATTTCCGATTCTAAAATTGCTACCTTCGGGTATAACTAAATTTCATAGTCTCTACTTTGGTTATTTGTCTGATTGCCGGATGCGGGTATTTTCCGAGTAGTGAATTGTTGGTACTAGAAGCCGGCTTTGTTTCCGAGTTTAAACTGGTTTAGCAATTGATCTCCGTTGCTCGGCAAAGTTTCCGTGCAGAAGGTTTAGCCGGCTCACGAAAGGGACGAGGCGGAAAGCCAGATAAACGATAAGTACAGACACAAAAGTATAAGTGCTTATGCAAATATTTCAGGCACACAAAAATTTCAACCAAAAGTGCTGAATAGATTAAAACTTAGCACTAGCAAAAGTATCATACTATATATTTACAGGCCCATAATGTTTTCATAATCTATGATGCAGGAGAAGAAGTAGGAGCTGCTGGCTCCCTGGATGCATTGCCTTGATATCGTTCCGAGATGTCCACATCCGACATGGTGTGGTCATCATCGAAAACTTCAGCTTCTTCTTCGAAAGGCGGAGGAGGCGTGTCCACGCGAGTGAAGAAGGAAGTGTCATAGCTGGTCAAATCAGCTACGTGGCACTCGTATCTGGTGCAGGAGTCCATGATGGCTTTGATATCTTGCTCCTGGCCGTGTTCATCCACAGTAGAATACCCTCTGGTTACTTGCGAGATTTCCATGCTTCCATGGTGGCTCATAACCATTGTGAGAGCGTTCTGCGCTGCGGATCGCGCGTAGGACATATTCCAGTCCCGGACAAGCTACGGCATCTCCTTTGCCTTTTCCCGCACCTGAAAGTCGGACATGCTATGCATGTTCGGAACTTTGAGAGCTTCGCCAATTTCCTCAATGGATTGGTAGAAGTCATGAAGCAAAACACCAACTTGGGTAAGTCGGTGGGTTGCGGGGCTCGGTAGAGGCGGAGTCCGTCAAGTTCAGAGGACCTATGCGTATAGCACATAAAGAGATAAATAAATCTGACATCGAAAGAGTCGACGAATGTAGACAAGTGAGAAAGATGGAAACTTACCAAAGATGATGTCATCAACTTTGGTCTTCTCTTCACGAAGACTCCGGAGTTCATCCCAGAGCGTCTCGGAAATATCCTTCTCTCTGCATAGATCGTCGATGAGATCCGAGATTTTCTTCTCGTGGAGTGCAATCTTGCGATCACGCTCCATGGTGGCCATGGAGGAGGATTCGAGAACTTGAGCAATTCTCTTCTCATGATCCGCCTTAAGTTGGTCTAGCTCTTGGCAGAGATCCTTATTTTCCACCACCAAGGTCTTCAGATTCTCAGCGTCTTCGATCATAGCACAAGGCTGTTTCACCAGTGCTGTAAGTCAAAAAGAACAACAGTTCAGAAAAATTATTGGACTATGAAAAATCAAGACAAAGTTTGAGTCTCGGAATGTTCACCTTCGGCTTCATCCTTGGAAACTTTAAGCTCAACATTTTTAAGTCGGAGAGGTTTGATCTCTCTGCGCTTATTGCAGATGTTCTTCAACAATTCCTGGTTATATGAATTAACTTTCTGTAAGTCAGAATACCTAGAGTTAGAGGTCTACTAAAGACTCGGGCTAATATTTTAGCTAATATCAGCATGAGCCTTGGGGGTTACACTAGTTCATTCTTTGGCATCATAATAAAGCATAAACCCGAATTGTTTATCCAACTTCATGCTTGGGGGCTAGAGGATATGATATAAAATAAATTAAAGGAAAAGTGTGAGTTGGAATTCCGACTTACATAATGTTCATGTGAGAGCTTGCTCAGACACATGGTCACCTCAGCAGTTACCTTCTCGGCGAGGGTGATTGGAATAATAGGAGGTGGTGGAACAACAACAGCTCTTAGTCCCTCGTCGTGAAGGCGGACTTGTTCAAGAAGTTCAGAGTACTTGACGTCCTCTTCTTCTTGTGCTTCTTCTTCGGCAGAAATATTATGGCTTTCTAGACATTACTGGGCCAGCCGCTGGATTTCCTCCGCAGATTTCCGAGACAAGCCAAATTTGGCAAGTCCCGGATTGTTCAGGAGATTTTCGGCGAAGGTCTCTGCCGAGGGATCATTACCTGAAGAGGGTTCACCCTTAGCTAAAACTGACTCACTAATGGTGATGTCAGTCTGCGATTCAAGGATCGCTGGCTTTGATGAGGGAGCCGGATCTTCTGCGACGACCAGGGATGGAGTAATCACCGGAGTTGCAGATGGTTGAGGGGCAGGAGTCGGAGGAGCCACGGCAGGAGAAGCTCTGGTTAGCTTCGTCTGGCGCAGGGGCTTCGAGATATTCCCCTTCCCCTTGCCCTTGATGAGCTTCTTAGCTCTGAGAAAGTAATAGAATAAAGAACTTTATATCTCGGAAGAAGTTACGAGTAAAGTACAAAGGCGGAAGTGTTGTGGAAAGTTACCTCTTCACAACTGGCACTTCCTTTGTGCCAACGGCCACTGTCGGAGCTTTGTGTTTTCTGGGCACAACGTCCAACAGTGGGACCACTTCCTCCACCTAATAAAACTCAGGAGGATATCCCTTGATAGGAGCCAGTTTCGACTCGGGGAGGTCACCAAGCTGAAAAGAAGATAATATCTCAGTATTGCAAAAATAACTTAAAGGTGAAACACATAAAAAGGGTTTATTGCTAAAAGCTTACCGACACTACTGGGTCTTCCACTGTGTGCATATCCAGAGATACCTCTGGGATCTTCCTCTCGATCCGCTCCCTTATCAGCCATTTAATCTGGCTTATATAACCTTCTGATGTATAGGCTTTGGGGCTGATGCGGAGGGAATCCTTTTTGGACGACGTGACGGAATGCATCAGTCGGTCTCCGTGTTGCTGGAAGGATTGGATCCGGCTGATACCCAGCATTGGACCAAGTCAGACCCCCTCAGGCATTTGTGTTTTATCAGATATTAAATCCGCCTATTGGCGAGAAGCAGATCGTCACTAAGAGCCGGAGCAACCTCGTCCCAAGATGCTCGAGGCGTGGCGGCTCCATCGAGGAAAGCCAACAAAGCAGTGGCTTTGCTGGGAGCAGGAACATCCTTGTGGTAAAAGAAAGTGGCCAACCATTGTTTGACCGACTCACTAGCTAAAATCCTAGGATAGACGCGCTCATGTCTAACCAAAAAAACTGATTGTACCGGTAATATAAGGATTACCGGCAGTGATGGAGTTTCTCCGGACATGGAAGTAGTACCGAAATAAAGTGAGACTCGGCCTAATGTCGAGGTATCACTCACACAAAGCCACATAGGCGCTCATCTCTAAGATGGAGTTGGGGGGAAGATAGTGAAGCTGAACACCATAGTGATCTATCACCTCGGAAAAGAAATCCAAGGGAGGGAAAGACAAACCTCTGTCGAGGTGGGTGCCGAAGTGTACCCGCTCGTCAGCGTGTGGGTTGGGGATGGTTTCGCCGGAACCGCTCCGCCAGTCGCCGGCAAGGAGGAGCCCTTCATTCTCCACGCCGTCGAGCTTCTCGTCATTAAGCACGCAGGGGATCCAAACCCCACGATTGCTTTCCTTCTCTGCCGCCGTCGCCGCTGCCGCAGCCAAGTCGGATGATGAAGACGAAGCCATTCTTCCGGTGCGCCGGTGACCTTAGATGGGCAGTGCTGGGAATTTGGGAAGCTGGAGAGCTCTGTGCGCGAGGAGAAGTGGAGGAGAGGAAACGACAAGGGGAATAGGTCAAGATGGGGAAAAGAGAATCCTCACCCCTTATAGCGACCTAACCGCGCTAAGATTCGTGCAACAGCCACAGTGTAAACACCACGTGTCATGGAAAGAACTGGGAAGCCCCCACGCGATGATTACGCCGCCTCGATCTCCACTCATGCATTGAAAAGGCGCCTCGGTTCCGCGAAAGACGGACCCATAAACGGTCATGCTGACAGGAGATGTCTGACAGTGACATGACTTGACCATGACCATTGTCAGATGACGCCAGAAACCAAGATCCGTCTTAGTTTGAATATTAAGCTGGGAATATGAATAATGTACTGATAAGTTCGACTTATTTTTGAGACCCGGATCATATCTTTTATTTTGAAGTTTCAGGAACCCTTCAACATTCTTCAAGCCGAAGATCAAGCTAGACGATGATGAATCCGACTTTGGATCATAGAGACTTCTGGGGGCTGCTGTTGGGGATATACTTTACGGGTATCCTCGGTGTTCCTCACTGACCAAGGTGGCCCACCTCGGGTTAGAGCTTTGCTTCACGGGCGGCCCAGTCAGGGAGAAGAGACGGAGTCCAATCCGGCTATGGGAAGGCCTAGAACACTTACCGACTTAGGCCCATAGTGTTACTTGTAGTTCAAGATGTACTCTGTAACCAACTCTTAGTCGTAGCCGGATAGATCTCTCCTATAAACCCTAGGCCGGATATCTATATAAGACGTCCTAGGGAGAGCCTTTAGGGCAACACCTTACTAGACAATAGTCTACCATCTCAACTCGCACAGGCGAACCCTTGTAACCCATATTCCGGCTCTGCCGTATTACTGGATTACTAGCAGGAGTAGGATCCATCCAAAGCCGGTGGATTCGAAGCTGGGTAAACTTGTGTGCTCACCGTCTCGGAACACCGTACGTCTCACACCCCTCTCTTCCGCACACCTGAGGACCCCCTCATGGCATACTTGTCATCAATAGGACGACACTCCTCGTGCCGAATAACACATCAACTCGGACCTTGTCAATTGGCTCATAGGATGTACCTGGTACAATGCCGTGAAAGGTGGTCTTGGTTGCCTGCAAGATGTTCTCCAACACTCCCATCTTGTGCATGGTATCCTTGTACAATATATTGATGATGCTGCCATTGTCAATCATCAATTTAGAGAAATTCACATTGATGTTCGGCCCAATGAAAGTTGGGTCAAGTACCAGACCGTAAGATCCGGTACTCAGCATGAGCCTGAGGTGATCCTTGATACTCCATGTGATTTCCTGGTCAGACCAATGCATGTACCTCGGCACTGCCGGCATTACTGCATTGACCTCCATATGTCGGCGCCTCATGCTCTGCTTGTCAGTCTCTTCCATAGTGAACACATAGTAAGCTTGATGATGTTCTCTGTATTCATTTCTCCCGTCATTGCCGGGGTATCTCTGGTTCTGTTGGTTTTGGTTTTCCACCTGATGTATTGCGTCCCTCCTGTCGTGATTTTCATACCTCAGTGGGGGAGGTGGTAACATTAATTGTGCATTTGCCTCGGCAAGCTGCTGTTGCCGAGGTGCATCATGCCAAGGTGCATCCTGCAGAGGTACATCATGCCGAGGTGCCTGAACATTCCCTGAGCTAATTTTCTCTATCTTTGTCATCCACTCACATTGCCGAGTCGTATGGTTTGCCGGGTTACTTGGATTCAGCTTGTGAAACTTGCATGATTGGGCCAACATGGCCTCGTATGTATACCTCAGACGGTGTTTCTTTTCTTGCCACTATTTCTTCTGTTCTAGCATCCAAGTTTTCTTGCCATCATTTCTCGGAGTCCACTTCTGCCCTCTAGTTTTCTAATGCTGGCCGCTCCCAGCCCCGGGCTAATCTTGATTTACAGCAGGAACTTGTTGCGAGCCGTACATGTAATCCGGCCTGTCATCTCTTCTCTTACCCCGATAGTACTCGTTTGACGTGAGCCGAGGTTGAGTTGGGTCACCCAACACGTACGAGTTAGCAATTCTGATTGTTTCAGACAATGTAGTTGGCATATCTCTTTGCAACCTTTGCCACAGCATGCTTGCGTATCTGCATCGTTGTGCAAACCAAGCAATGTATTGTGACTCAATCACTCCCTCGCATGAATTGCGTATGTTGCACCAGCGATTTAAGAATTTCCGGTCTGTCTCATTCAGCCTCTGCTTGCACATCGCTAGAGCCTGTCGTCTATTCTGCCTCTTGTACATGCTCGAGAAGTTACTGACGAACATTTCCTCAAAATCTAACCAACAATTGATACTCCCAGGTGAAATATTGTTTAGCCAAACATTTGCTGACCCCTCAAACATCAGAGGTACATATATCACATCCCATCTCAAGTTGCCCGTGGCAATATTCACTATTGTGGCATAGTCAATCAACCAGTCTTCTGGCTTGGTACTTCCGTCCTATGTCTTTGTCCCTCTAGCCAACTGGAAGTTCGGTACTAGAGGTTCTCACATAATCCGAGGTCCAAAGCATGCTAGACCCGGAGGACCTTGTCCCTCAATCATTTTTGACCTATAATTCCGGTCCAGCTTCAACCTTGCATCATCTAGCTGCAAGTTCCTGTTTCCTAGCCTCGACCCAATCACATGGTGCTCCGGCCTAGGAAACCCTATATCGGCCATTGCCGAGTAACCAACGTTGTACCTATCTTGACCCAGATGAACATATTGTTGTTGCATAGCTGGGCCAACACTTTGCTCTTGCCGAGGTATGTAATGTTGTTGCTGCTGCCGAGGTGGGTTTTGTCCTGCTCCCGCCGAGTTACACTGTCCAACATTGCCGTTCCTAGCATTTCCTTGACCAGCATTTCCTTGGTCGCGGTTACCTCGTCGAACTTCCCTCGGGAGGCACTGTGGCAATACTCATCACCTTGTACTTCCTTTCCTTTCCCTACCCTTGCCTGGTCATATGGGACTATCTCTTATTTTTCCTTGCCGAGGTCACTACCTCTTCCCTTCTTGGGCCCGTATGAGGGGATGACACTACCCCAGCGGATTTTGCTGGAGCACCCCCCACCGAATGAACGACACAGGAACCTCCTACTCCTGCCAGGTTTGCCTTGAGTAATTCCTCATTCTACTTGTTAGCTACCCTTACCAGGTGATTGACTCTTTCCTGTCGCCTTTCCTAGGATTCTCCGGTTAGATCCTCTAACTCGAACGTTGCTACATCCGTAGCCCAGAGATTCTTCACCGGGGTACTATACCTTGACAATCCTGCTATTACTAGAGTAGCTGATCAACCTGACCTAGGCACATACTATTTTTCTCTTCACTCTGTCCATACGAGTGGGACTAATTCGGTTTACCTTTGCATACTCACGTAGCATAATTGTAACACCCTCGAATCGGCCCTATGCAAGTTTTAGCCCTTTACGCCAAACCCGCATAGAAACGATTCAAGGACGCCCACCAGGCACTTTCGTGCGGGTGGAAAACGAAGTAATACCATTACACAACAGTCCTCGATGGGACCCACAGGACAAATATATACAACAACGACTCCATGAGTCAAGAATACAGTTATAATATACAAAGATCCAAATCACCTTGAAAACGATAGAGCGTCCGACTATGGACAAGATGCAAATGGGGCTAAGAGCCTTGAAGAATAACCAATGGCGCCCATAACCCTGCCCAGGCCAAGATGGAAGGGTAACCCTGCTAACAACGTCAATCTCAAACCTGCTACAACAAAAAGGGGTGCCGACAAAGGGCAAAGGAAAAAGAGGAGCGTCAGTACTAAGGCCAGTACACGGCGAGGCTAGAATTCGGCGGCTCTCGCCTACATAGGTATGGTGGACTCAAGCGACAGCGCACCGGCACTAAACAACCTATAGAGACTTGGTATCACTGGCGGCTATTAGAGAGGGGGAAAGAAAGACCTATTCGGATCCAACCTGATACTAACACCAAACATACCCATCCTTGTATTTCCCCCTCGACACCAAACGAGGAAGTCGGACCAAGGAACTCATAGAGTTGGCAGTTTTACTCATTCCATTATAGTTGTAACATTTACTAGTCAGATGTATAGCATGAGTCATCCTGAAGCATAAATAGTGGGCAGTTTTAATTAACATACCGTTGTAGTTGGGAAATTTACTAGTCAGATATAATTGTCCCGAGGAATCCCAAAACCCAGCAAATGTTGGCACTTTTATCACATTCCATTGGATTTGCAATACTTACTAGGCAGGTATAGTATGACACAGATCACCACGGATCCACCGGTTGTTGGCATTTTTATTATCCATTCCATTGTAGTGAAGCCGAATTACTAGTCACATATTAAGTCAAATTTATAGCACTACTTTAGGTATGCTTGTCTATGATCGAGATACCGTGCTCCAAGTCGTCCATAACCTCGCACACGGCTTTCAGAAAGTTTTACCCTACAGGGGTGCAGAAATAGCAAAACACACTCGATCAACCTCGGAAAAAACTAACTCAAAACCCAACGAGGCTTTCACGACAAAGCAATCACAGAATTCATAAATATTTCAGGGGGCCACCCCATTAAGCTACCCGCAACGAAGTTGGCCGGCTCCGAGACGGACCCAAGGTTTGTGTGGACGGCTGTAAACGACTGGGAACCCGAAAGTGTGACTGGGCTTGTCGATACAGCGAAAACGTCTCACGATCCTAAACAGTACAGGTGCTCCACGCACAATCGTAAATAAAGCAGTAAAGCATGGCATAAGTACATGATAGTAATAAAGCCCCAAACTACTTTGTGGCCCCAAGAAATAGAAATGAATTAAGTTCTGGCTCAGGGGGGTCCATAAGGCCTCCCAGATGTGGATAGTGCGAGAAATCAAGGAACAGGTATCAAGTACTCGGGGTCCTACGGGACACAAGTGAGTGTGGAAGAACCAAATAACATCTATTTCCCACCGATGCTTCTGCATTAGTTATAACTAGCAATTTAATAGTTTCAATTAAAGTCATGATCAAATCCACCATAAACATTTGCAAGCATTCCAACAACTGTGGTACTCGACTCGCAAGGCCAGCTATCTACCAAACACAGGTTATAGGAGGTGTCCAAGGCAATATAAAGGCTGCACGGGATATAAACGGTGTACGGAAACTAAAGCATTGCGACACAGATAGCAATAGATCAAAAGGAGGAAATAAAGACTATAAATGCAAAATAGGTAGAAGGGGAAGAGATGCTCGCCTGGGAAAACACTGCCGACGGATCATATCCGGAGAACTTGTCGATACTCGCATCAACTCACTGGCCTAATCCGCGAAGAAGCACACACTAGAAGAAACACCGGGTGCAATATTTAATACTACGGAAGAAGATCCGGCATGCCTATGATATGATGCATGGCATGGCACAGATGCGGTGCAAATAGGCAATATTAAGCGGAACCAGGGTCCCAACAATTAATTACACGGGTCAATTTAGTTAGGTACCCTGCAATTTAAATGTTGGATTAACAAGGCGAAACATGGCATCGGTTCTCTACACCAATTTAAATGGGGGCCATATGAGACAGAAATAGCCCGCATATGGTCTCCATATTTAATTATGAGGTGAATCGGCATAATGCCCCCAAACCACAAACAGGTATGCATGCATGAACAATTTAATGTGCGACAGTTGATAATGTCGTATTATAAAAATAGGGGCTTAGGGTCTCACATTTGGGTTCGGAAGATCTTGGGTCTAGGAGTTCGGTGTTCGATAGGGATCGGTCTCGGTGGGAACGTTCTTGGACAACGGAGTAGATCTTGGCGTTCCGGGAAGAAGGACTTGGCGTTCCGTGTTGGCGACCTTGGCGGTCTTCGGATCCAGGTCTCGCATCCGGGAAGGCGTACTTGTCGCATCTGTGTCTCCGGGTTCGGTCTTTGGATCCGTGTCGGCGCACTCTAGGTCTCGGTCTTCAGGGTCTCGGCAATCGGATCCATGAGGGAGGTCGCGGCGTTGCATGTAGCAGATGCAGCATCAGATCGGTCTTGGACTCCTGCACGTTGGCGATCTTGGTTCGCATCCTTGTCTTCGAAAGATCTTGGGGAAGGTGCCCTCATATGTGCACACACCATAAGGAACACAGGGCTCCTGGAGGGCGATCTGAAACAAGATGAAACATACCTCATGCTAGGTACAGAGCTCAGGTACATACAACATAGACAGCCGAACTGTGGGTTTGACTAACATTAGAAACACCCATCCTGGCGGCCAGAAGCACAACCACGCGAGCACTAAATGTCAGGTGTGCGCACCTATCGGCAGGGGAAGGTTGGCCACGGGAAGGCGCAGAGGGAAGCACGGCGAGCGGAGGTCGAGGCAGAGGAGGGGGCCCCTGGCAGCGGACAGAGGTGCGTGAGGAGGGGCGGCGACGAGGCGGGGTGCTGCAAGGTGGTTGGCGGGCGGCGGTCGGATTCGGCGCTGGTGACGCGGAGGCCAACGGAGGCAGGGAGGCGGGCTCGCCGGAGGAGGTCGACACGGAGGAAGGCCGGCGAAGCGGGAACCGCTGACCCGGCGGCCGGAGGCGAGCAGCAGGGACGCGGAGGAGAGAAGGGCCAGGGTGGAGCTTTTGGCGTCCTCGGGGAGGCTTCGAGGAGGGTGCCGGTGGTGGAGAACGTCGCCGACAGGGAAGGCCCATGGCTGCGGCTCGAGCAGGGAAGGAGGTGAGGGGAGTGGTCCGGCGTCGGGCGCACCTGCGGCTGGGCTTCGTGGCCGGTGGCGCTGGAGACGCGCGGCCACGCGCGGCCGCCGGCGGCGCTAGGTAAAGCAGAGGAGGGCGGCGGCGGCCTGCTACGGATCGAGGGGAGAGGCGGGGAGAGGAGCGTCAGGACGAGGGTGCCATGATGCAGGCGGTGAGGAGCGAGCGGTTCGAGGAGGTGGGCCAGGGCAGCGGTGGCGTGCGGGATTGGGTCGGAAGGAGGGTTGTCGGTAGGTGGGATCGATAGGGTGGGACCGGGTAGAGCGACATGAGGAAGCGAGCATTGGCGGCAGGGCTTGGGTCGCGCACGTGGTTGTACGCGGGGTGGGTCTTGGTGGGGCCCGAGGAGCAGAGACTGGTGGTATGCGGTGCACGGGTGGAGACTGCAGCGCGTCACACGCGCAGCGAGTAACGCGGCAAGGTGAGGTGGGCCAGGGGCTGTGCGCGCGCGCTGCGTGTGCGTGTGAGTGTTGTCTGCAGCTGGCGGCGGGGTGTAGAGAGGGAGGGAGAGGTTGGCGTTGTGTGGTTGGTGGGAGGCTAGTTGATTAGGGTTAGGTAGGGATGATTTAGACTTAGGGTTGGGAGGTGGCCGGCCGGGCTTTCGGGCCTGGCGGGCTGCCTCCCAAAAATAATCTGAAAAATTTATTTATTTAAAACGGGGCTTTTGAAAACCATTTGTAGACGAAACAAAATATTCCGGAGAACCGGGTTTTTATATTTGAATAAAGCTGGGGCATTTAGAATACAAGCCCAGAATTTTCGAAAATAGTTTTAAACAAACCATGCAAGATGATGACGATGCTCAAATGCAATGTGGCATGATGACATGAGCATGCAGTCATGATGATGCAATGCACAAAAACACCGTGATTTTCTAGTAGTGATTTTATCGGGGTGCTACAATTCGACACCACTAACAATGGATCTCGCCCTCGAGATCCGCCTAATGTTACCGGAAAAAAGGTCGACGATCTGAATCTTCTCTCTTCGTGTAGATCCCCGCGACACCACTAACAAGAGGTCATTGTCCGTGATCGTCGAGAGAACACTCCGGGGACGAAGGATGAAGGTAGAGGTATCAACAAATAAAGCCACCTCTATCTTCGATAGAAAGAGAGAACCGATGAATTCTCATCCACTTCAATGTACACGAGCAAATAGAGTGAGTAGTCGGCATGGGGGCCAATCCATCACGCACCCAAACTATTACTCCGCATAATCAGTGGAAAAGCGTGCGACCATTCTTGGAATCAGACTGAAGATCTCGACAAGCAAGGTTCGGAAAGAAAGGGGGAATGTAGACTCTGCATCGGATCTGCCGTAGATGAGGACGTCGTTTTAGAAACACCAGAAGGCACATAGGAGGAACAACGAGAAGTCCAACAAATGAAGGATTCCTCAGATAGCATGAAGACCGAATGTAGAAACACCGTTACCAAAGGAGGAGGCGAAACCCTGAAGGTATGACGGAAACCCGACCACGAGAAACCCTGGACTTGAAGAAAAGATAAGAGGGTAGATTCAAAACACGCAGAGGTAAGAGGAGAACATCAGAGGGTAAGGAGTAAAATCAGACCTAATCAGATCTATCCAACCGATTTTGCAAAATAGCTTTGACACTCTACTTTGGCCGAGCTAGGTTATCCTACAGGCTGGACTTGTGGGGTATCGCAACTGTTGAGCTCTGATACCACTCTGTAACACCCTCGAATCGGCCCTATGCAAGTTTTCGCCCTTTCCGCCAAACCGGCATAGAAACGATTCAAGGACGCCCACCAGGCACTTTCGTGCGGGTGGAAAACGAAGTAATACCATTACACAACAGTCCTCGATGGGACCCACAGAACAAATATATACAACAATGACTCCATGAGTCAAGAATACAGATATAATATACAAAGATCCAAATCACCATGAAAACGATAGAGCGTCCGACTACGGACAAGATGCAAATGGGGCTAAGAGCCCTGACGAATAACCAATGGCGTCCATAACCCTGCCCAGGCCAAGCCGGAAGGGTAACCCTGCTAACGACGTCGATCTCAAACCTGCTACAACAAAAAGGGGTGCCGACAAAGGGCAAAGGAAAAAGAGGAGCGTCAGTACTGAGGCTAGTACACGGCGACGCTAGAATTCGGCGGCTCTCGCCTACATAGGTATGGTGGACTGAAGCGGCAGCGCAGCAGCACTAAACAACCTATAGAGACTCGGTATCACTGGCGGCTATTAGAGAGGGGAAAGAAAGACCTATTCGGATCCTACCTGATACTAACACCAAACATACCCATCATGGTATTTCCCCCTCGAGACCAAACGAGGAAGTCGGACCAAGGAACTCACACAATTGGCTGTTTTACTCATTCCATTATAGTTGTAGCATTTACTAGTCAGATGTATAGCATGAGTCATCCTGAAGCATAAATAGTGGGCAGTTTTAATTAACATACCATTGTAGTTGGGAAATTTACTAGTCAGATATAATTGTCCTGAGGAATCCCAAAACCCAGCAATTGTTGGCACTTTTATCACATTCCATTGGATTTGCAATACTTACTAGGCAGGTATAGTATGACACAGATCACCATGGATCCACCGGTTGTTGGCATTTTTATTATCCATTCCATTGTAGTGAAGCTGAATTACTAGTCACATATTAAGTCAAATTTATAGCACTACTTTAGTTATGCTTGTCTATGATCGAGATACCGTGCTCCAAGTCGTCCATAACCTCGCACACGGCTTTCAGAAAGTTTTACCCTACAGGGGTGCACAAATAGCAACAGACACTCGATCAACCTCCGAAAAAAAACCAACTCAAAACCCAACGAGGCTTTCACGACAAAGCAATCACAGGATTCATAAATATTTCCGGGGGCCACCCCATTAAGCTACCCGCAACGAAGTTGGCCGGCTCCGAGATGGACCCAAGGTTTGTGTGGACGGCTGTAAACGACTGGGAACCCGAAAGTGTAACTGGGCTTGTCGATACAGCGAAAACGTGTCATGATCCTAAACAGTACAGGTGCTCCACGCACAATCGTAAATAAAGCATTAAACCATGGCATCAGTATAGGATAGTAATAAAGCCCCAAACTACTTTGTGGCCCCAATAAATAGAAATGAATCAAACTCTGGCTCAGGGGGGTCCATAAGGTCTCCTGGATGTGGATAGTGCAAAAAATCAAGGAACAGGTATCAAGTACTCGGGGTCCTACGGGACACAAGAGAGCGTGGAAGAACCAAATAACATCTATTGCCCACCGATGCCTCTACATTAGTTCTAACTGGCAATTTAATAGTTGTAATTAAAGTCATGATCAAATCCACCATAAGGCATCTCCACCATAAACATCTGCAAGCATTCCAATAACTGTGGTACTCGACAACACGAGATCACACCTGAGCAAGCAACTACGAGTCGCAAGGCCAGCTATCTACGAAACACAGGTAATAGAAGGTGTCCAAGGCAATATAAAGGCTGCACGAGAAATAATCGGTGCACGGAAACTAAAGCATCGCGACACGGATAGCAATAGATCAACAGGAGGAAATAAAGACTATAAATGCAAAATAGGTAGAAGGGGAAGATATGCTCGCCTGGGAAAACACTGTCGATAGATCATATCCGGAGAACTTGTCAATACTCGCATCAACTCACCGGCCTAATCCGCGAAGAAGCAAACACTAGAAGAAACACCGGGTGCAATATTTAATACTATGGCAGAAGATCCGGCATGCCTATGATATGATGCATGGCATGGCACAGATGCGGTGCAAATAGGCAATATTAAGCGGAACCAGGGTCCCGACAATTAATTACACGGTTCAAGTTAGTTAGGTACCCCGCAATTTAAATGTTGGATTAACAAGGTGAAACATGGCATCGGTTCGCTACACCAATTTAAATGGGGGCCATATGAGACATAAATAGCCCGCATATGGTCTCCATATTTAATTATGAGGCGAATCGGCATAATGCCCCCAAACCACAAACAGGTATGCATGCATGAACAATTTAATATGCGACAGTTGATAATGTCATATTATAAAAATAGGGGCTTAGGGTCTCACATCTGGGTTCGGAAGATCTTGGGTCCGGGGGTTCAGGGTTCGACAGGGTTCGACGGGGATCGGTCTCGGCGGGAACGTTCTCACACAACGGAGTAGATCTTGGCGTTCTGGGAAGAAGGACTTGGCGTTCCGTGTCCGTGACCTTGGCGGTCTTCGGATCCGGGTCTCGCATCCGGGAAGGCGTACTTGTCGCATCTGTGGTCTTCGGGTTCGGTCTTCGGATCCATGTCGGCGCGCTCGAGGTCTCGGTCTTCAGGGTCTCGGCCATCAGATCCATGAGGGAGGTCGCGGCGTTCCATGTAGCAGACACGGCATCGGATCGGTCTTGGACTCCGGCGCGTTGGCAATCTTGGTTCGCATCCTTGTCTTCGAAAGATCTTGGGGAAGGTGCCCTCATATGTGCACACACCATAAGGAACACAGGGCTCCTGGAGGGCGATCTGAACCAAGATGAAACAGACCTCGGGCTAGGTACAGAGCTCAGGTACATACAACACAGGCAGCCGAACTGTGGGTTTGACCAACATTAGAAACACCCATCCCGGCGGCCAGAAGCACAACCACGCGAGCACTAATTGTCTGGTGTGCGCACCTGTCTGCAGGGGAAGGTCGGCCACGGGAAGGCGCAGAGGGAAGCACGGTGAGCGGAGGTCGAGGCAGAGGAGGGGGCCCTGGCAGCGGACAGGTGCGTGAGGAGGGGCGGCGAGGAGGTAGGGTGCTGCAAGGTGGTTGGCGGGCGGCGGTCGGATTCGGCGCTGGCGAAGCGGAGGGCAAGAGAGGCAGGGAGGCAGGCTCGCCGGAGGAGGTCGACACGAAGGAAGGCCGGCGAAGCGGGAACCGCTGACCCGGCGGCCGGAGGCGAGCATCAGGGACGCGGAGGAGAGAAGGGCCAGGGTGGAGCTCCTGGCGTGCTCGGCGAGGCTTCGAGGAGGGCGCCGGTGGTGGAGAACATCGCCGGCAGGGAAGGCCCATGGCGGCGGCTCGAGCGGGGAAGGAGGTGAGGGGAGCGGTCTAGCATCGGGCGCGCCTGCGGCTGGGCTTCGCGGCCGGTGGCGCTGGAGACACGCGACCACGCGTGGCCGGTGGTGGCGCTAGGGAAAGCAGAGGAGGGCGGCGGCGGCCTGCTAGGGATCGAGGGGAGAGGCGGGGAGAGGAGCGTCAGGACGAGGGTGCCACGATGCGGGCGGTGAGGAGCGAGCGGTTCGAGGAGGTGGGCCAGGGCAGCGGTGCGTGCGGGATTGGGTCCGGAGGGGGGTTGTCGGTAGGTGGGGTCGATAGGGTGGGACCGGGGAGAGCGACGTGAGGAAGCGAGCATTGGCGGCAGGGCTTGGGTCGCGCGCGTGGTTGTACACGGGGTGGGTTTTCGTGGGGCCCGAGGAGCAGAGACTGGTGGCATGCGGTGCACGGGAGGGGACTGCAGCGTGTCACGCGCGCAGCGAGTAACGCGGCAAGGTAAAGTGGGCCAGGGGCTGTGCACTCGTGCTGCGTGTGCGTGTGAGAGTTGTCTTCAGCTGGCGGCGGGGTGTAGAGAGGGAGGGAGAGGTTGGCGTTGTGTGGTTGGTGGGAGGCTGGGTAGATTAGGGTTAGGTAGGGATGGTATAGACTTATGGTTTGGAGGTGGCCGGCCGGGCTTTCGGGCCTGGCGGGCTGCCTCCCAAAAATAAATATTCCGGGGAACCGGTTTTTTATATTTGAATAAAGATGGGGCGTTTAGAAAACAAGACCAGACTTTTCGAAAATAGTTTTTAAACAAACGATGCAAGATGATGACGATGCTCAAATGCAATGTGGCATGATGACATGAGCATGCGGTCATGATGATGCAATGCACAAAAACACAACGATTGTCTAGTAGTGATTTTATCGGGGTGCTACAGTAATGTTCTGTGACTGCAGGAATTCTGCTACCCTCTTTGCCCCTGCTAACATTTTCAGCCGGGTCTCTTCCAACTCGGCTTGTGCCTAAGATGGATCTACAACATGTGCTATGGGTGTAGCTAAGCTCTCCATTTCCTGCTGGAACACATTCTCTGGTCTCTCTAGTGGAGAGCCTCTTGTTCTAGGTACCCTCGGGGTAGCATCCCGGTCTGTTGTCGGGTCTTTACTTTCTCCTGCATCAGGTGCGGTCATCATGACCTCTACACAGCTAGCGGGGCGAGTGATACGTGGACTGCGAGCCCCGCTAAGGGGTGGCTCCCCTCCCTCGAAGACATGCTGAGGATGAAAGCATGACTCTTCGATGCCGACGTAGATCTTGTAGGCACCAAGGTTGATGAAGAGCCCGTTGCGCGGAGGAGGAGGAACGCCGAAGCTGCGTGCATTGTTGCTGACGTAGTCCAGCGTACCAAAGCGCTGAATGAGCCCGAAGACGACGCGCTCGCTGGTGACGATGAATTTTCCCGTCCGGATCTTGACTCCAACTAGCACCGATGCATGCCCCACGGTGGGCACCAACTGTCGTGGTGGTGTCACGACATGTGCCATGTATAGGCAAAAGGTGGGGACTAAGTGTGCTAGAGGTATCCAGGGAGGGATAGTGTGGCGATTCTACACACAGATGTTTGTATTCTCAGGATTTCCCCAGGGTTTACGGTAGCACATCGAGCTGTATTGGGGAGAGGAGTAAGACAAAGCTCTCTTACTCTCACCACTACTCTAGAGTCCTGTCGTAGTGAAAATGATCGATCCTTCACTATGGAGGTCCTGGCCCTCCTTATATAGGGGAGGCCAGTCTACAAGTTAGGGCATACGTGGAGAGAATATTCCCCGAATATGCTTCTCCCAGAATAGTAAAGTGGTGCACCTCTTTTTCCCTTCGTAAGCCACTCAGAACTCATGGCGTAAGCCTCTCTGAGCCCCTATGTGGCGCAGCATCACCCGACCAAGAACGGTCTGGCGACGTCACCTCTGTCGGCCCATACTCGCTGGTCCTTCCCTCTGTCCTCTATGCTCACGCTATAGTGGAGAGAGAAAAACGCTGACCATGGAGATGCCTTCCTTCTATTGTAAGCCAAGTGGTAACCCAACTCCTGCCTGGTTAACTCGGCTTTGGGGTACCTGCATACAAGTAACATATATAACACCTACATACACTCTATGCTGACCAAGGTAACGTTGGGTGAACAACGTCTGGGCCAGGTTAGCCATAGCTCGGCTTGCCTTGAGGTAACTTGGCCAGCTCTCGCTTTGACTTCATTGTACCTCAGCTAGCATTGCCATTATACACCGGCTTTACCCTACCTGGGGTTATCCCCCAACATCCATCTCATGCAAGCCTTGGTGGGAAGAAATATTGCTTGGTGATTGTTGATTACTACTCAAGATATTCATGGGTATACTTCTTCAAGTTGAAGAGTGAGACCCAACAATACTTCATCAACTTCATCAATATGGTTCAACATCAATATAATGTGCCCATGCTGACCATAAGAAGTGACAACGACACCGAGTTCAAGAACTACACCATAAATGGATTTCTTAGTGATGAGGGGATAAAACATCAATATTCCGCTGCATATACCCCTCAACAAAATGGTGTAGCTGTGAGGAAGGATCGGACATTAATGGATATGGCAAGGTCCATGTTGGTAGAGTTTAAGTATCCATACAATTTTTGGGCTGAGGCAATCTCCACCAGATGCCATGCATCAAACCGACTCTACCTCCGCAAAGAGTTGTTCAATACACCATATGAAATACTTACCAGTAACAAGCCAAACATATCATACTTCAGGGTGTTTGGTTGTAAGTGTTTCTATCTCATAAAAGTTGTTCGTTTGTCCAAATTTGAATCCAAAGCTTTAGAGGATATTTTTGTTGGGTATGGTCTCGATTCCCACACTTATATAATCTATGATAATCTCTTCGGAATTGTCATAGAGTCTTGTAGTGTGGTTTTCGAAGAATATGATGGCCACCAAGCATAGCGTGTTGATGTTTGTGATGTAGATGATGAAATACCTCAAGAAGCCATAAGAATAATGGGTGCGGGATTCATCCTCCCCGTTGAGGAACCCCTTGTTGCGGATTGAGAAGAACTATGCTCTACTCAAGTGGAGCCCTCATCTTCACAACTTCATTAAGCTCCCCGTATTGAGGGAAATGATGACCCAAGCCAAAGACAAGCTGTGAACCCTCACCATGTGTTGGGAATATGCCCTAGAGGCAATCATGTATGATGATATTCCTGTGTATTCATAAGGT
This sequence comes from Avena eriantha, assembly GCA_910589775.1. Taxonomy (NCBI): domain Eukaryota; kingdom Viridiplantae; phylum Streptophyta; class Magnoliopsida; order Poales; family Poaceae; genus Avena; species Avena eriantha. The sequence goes on from CAJUXJ010001359.1 coordinate 186,699, forward strand.
TATGGTCCATGTATAAACTGCTGATATGTATCATCGAATATGTGATTTGATTGTGGAACTACATATGCATGTTGTTCATACTAATTGTCCTTGGTCATTTAGGTTGTGCCGGACACACAACTTAGACCAATGTGAAAGTTGGCAGATGACTAGGTTCCACTTGTCATGGGCATGGAGATGCTATTCCGACTTACACGGATTCGACTAAAGAGTATAGCGAGTCGGACTGACCCATATTGAGATGCAACGAACAAGCCATCATTTGCATGTCTCAATCAATGTAATCCTTAGACCTGAGGTTATTGCACAATCCGAGTTGAGGATCTCCGACTTAGGTTCAGTCAAACGCTGTTCCGTCACTGGGCAGTTATAAAGGCGAAGTTCGGGTCAACTGAGAATCAAGCTGCGTGATGTGAATAACCAAGACAGGATTTTGCCCCTCCATCTGGAGAGATATTCTCTGGGCCCTCCCAGAAGATATGATTCGGAAAGCATGGCGATGCGCGTCTCGGATAAGTGTTAACCGAGGCAGCCGACTAAGAGTTAGTCGGATGAATCACTTATCTCGGATCGAGAAAGAGAGTCGGACTATTTAAGGGATGACGGTCATTCGCCTATAGTCCGACAAGGTATATCGTGAGGCAAAAGGGAATTAGACGAAAGTCGCATTGGAAAGGTATGTCGTCATGACTTATTGGTACTTGGGAGTTGGCACGTTCTGCTAGGAGCCGCTACCAACTGATCGATCACGAGTGAGACTCGGAATCGTGTCCAGGTTACCATGAGCCTGTCGGGTCACACACTTAAGAGCGGGAGCAAGTTTGGGTTAGACCCAAACAGGAAACCTATTTGGGTTGGACCCAAATAGAGACATGGACTTAGTCAGCAAGTGGGACTTGCAGGGGCTAATATAGGCCTTTTGGTGAATGGGCCACAAGTGAGTGGAGCCCACTTTCACTCCCTATATAAGCTGGGGCGCAGGTGCTTAGAGCACAAGGTTAGGTCACTCCATGTGTTGGAAACCCTAGCCCCAGTCCGTCCTGTCGCCGCCGTACCGGACCTAGCAGTCCACCGCCGGCGCTCCTCCTCGTACGTGTGGATACCGGCAGAGGTGCTCTACGTTCAGCACTTCGAAGATCGTGAAGAAAGAACGGATCATGGATCGTGGAACCGGAACGGATCGCGAGGACTGCACCGCACCAAGCGACGTGCTTCATCAATTCCGCAACTGCGTGTCTAGTGGTAATCCTCGTGGCCTTCTACCTGAGCTGGATCTTGGGATCACCGCGTAGGAAAAAGTTTTGTTTTTCTCTGCGTGGCCCAACAGTGGTATCAGAGCGTTAGCTTCTGGTTTTAGGCTCGAGATCGCACATATGTGATATGCGGTTGGCGTTAGATTGGATCTAATTGCAGTTTTGGTGGTCGATCTATGGGATAGATCGGTTTTGTACAAAGTTGATTGGATCAATTGTACTCGGGGGAATGGATGATCTGGTTTCCGTGATCTAACTACTAAGGTCGTGGAACGACATACCCCTACCGGTCGGCTTCCGCCATCGGGGTAGACTGTGACACGTAAACCAGGATGCGGTGATCGAAGATCAAAGAGTTTGGTCGAATCAGAGTCCGGATCGGATTTGGGTAAAATTGTTTTATCCGATGACGAAATCCATGTCCGGAATACAGATGAGATATGTGTTTTTCGGAAAAATCATCGGCTTCGCCCTGTTGTAGCGCATTAGACGTCGTTGCAAGTTTCACAACGCCGGTAGATATCGTATCTATGCATAACTTGTTTTTGCAAGATGATGTTGTGAATGGTATGGCTTATGTGCATGTGATGTGTGTAATCCATACGTGATCTGCGTATCGCGGTTTTTGTCAGCCAACTGGAGCCTAGGTGACGTCATCTTATTGTATAACGACATGCGTGTCGGATTCTCTATGTAATTTACATTACTAGCTAGTGTAGCTGTTTGGAGAATCCGGAAGGCATGCAAGTCGATGTACAAGTCGGCTACATGGTCTAAGGCGGCACGTGACAAGAGTTGACACGAGTCGGATTACAGGCTTTATGGAGATGGAGATCGCCATGAAGAGAGCCATACCATTTCACATTATAGTTGTTTTTATTTTGTGTTATTATTATGTCTCTGTTTTACCTCTATTAGATAGTTGGTAGAATATAATCCCTCAAAGAAGGTCTAGTCGGTTTCCTCGCCAGTGCTGCACCATCACAAGTCGGACATTTTTGGTAGTGGGCTCATAAAATTGAGGTGCTATCAATTCTTTCCGACTAGGTGGGTTCGAGTCGGACTCTTACAGCAGAAGCACTTGGTAATCTAGACAGGTCTATCACAACGGTTGTGGGACTTGGGGAAAGGTCGGATGGGAGCCGGGGCATGTGATGCCACCAATTCAACAGGAGTCGTATGAGATACGATTGAGAAGGAGTTGTCTACCTAGATCACTTGACGGCTAGCAGTGATGCTAAAGCTCACTAGTCGACTTGCTTATTTAGGGTCCTGAATCACTAAGTTACCATCGGAGGGGTGTTGGTTCTAGTGGGAGCATAAATATTAAAGTGTTTAATATGCTTGCTCTTTATGGATACATGTCTGAAGTGTTTTGCATATTTTCTGTTGTAGATCAATGGCACCTAGCAGTCTTCCTCAGATTTCCAGTTTTGCTTTGAGAACCATCTTAGAGAAAGATAAGCTGAATGGAACTAACTTCACCAACTGGTATCGTAATCTGAGAATTCTTCTCAAACAAGAAAAAAGGGATCGTGTCCTATACAACCCACTTCCAGCTGAGCCGGATGAGAATGCGACTGTCGCAGCCACCATTGCCTATCGTCGGATTTGTGAGGAATCCACGGAGATTAGCTATCTTATGCTTGCTCACATGGAACCGGACTTGCAGCAGTAGTTCAAGAATGTTGAGGCCTACGATATGATCGAAAGCCTCAAAAGTATGTTCCAGGCGCAGGCAAAGACTGAGAGGTATCAAGTCTCTTAGGCTTTGTTGAGCTGCAAGCTTAAGGATGGCGATCCACTGAGTCCGCATGTGATCAAGATGGTTGGTTACGTGCAGTCTCTAGAAAGACTTGGCTACCCCATAAGCAAAGAGTTCGCTACAGACATAATTCTGTCTCTTCCTAGTGCGTATGGTCAGTTCATATCGAACTACCATATGCATGGTATGGATAAGAAGCTCACTGAATTACATGGGATGCTCAAGCAGGCTGAGGCGGATCTAAAGAAAGGTGCCAGTCAAGTGTTGATGGTACAAAACAAGGCTAAGTTCAAGAAGAGTTCTTGGAATAAGAAGAAGAAGGCAAAGTCGGGAGGTAAGGCTGAGGACCCAGTCCAAAGCGCTTCCTCGGGGACTAAGCCATCTCCTGCAGCCGGATCCACTTGCTTCTACTACAACTCAGATGGCTACTGGAAGAGGAATTGCAGCAAGTATCTGGCTGACAAAGCCAAGAGCGGAGGTGTGACTTCCGGCTCAGGTACGCTTGTTTGCAATGTTATAGACATTTATCTTGCAGACGCACCTGGTAGTTCTTGGGTATATGATACAAGATCAGTCATTCACATCTGCAACTCGTTGCAGGGACTGGTAAGAACTAGGAGCGTTACAAGAGGCGAGGTTGACATTAGAGTCGGAAACAAAGCGAGAGTCGCTGCGTTGGAAGTCGGCACAATGCAACTTCATTTACCTTCTGGATTCTTAATGGAGCTAAATAATTGTTATTATGTTCCAGTGCTTAGTCGAAACATTATTTCTGCCTCATGTTTGATGAGACAGGGCTATGAGTCGAATATTAAGAATAATGGTTGTTCTTTATATTTCAATGATATGTTTCATGGCTTTGTGCCCGTCCAGGACGCGTTATTTATTTTGAATCTTGATAGTGAATCTGTCTATAACATAAATGTGAAAAGGTTAAAACCAAATGATCTGAATATGACTTACTTTTGGCATTGTCGGCTTGGTCATATAAGTTGGAAACGCATGAAGAAGCTCCATGATGATGGACTCCTAACTTCGTTCGACTTGGAGTCGTTCGAGACATGCGAATCCCGCCTTCTTGGCAAGATGACCAAGACACCTTTTGCAAAGAGTTGTGAAAGGGCGTCTGACTTATTGGGACTAGCATATAGTGATGTATGTGGCCCGATGAGCACGACAGCCAGAGGTGGTTATGAGTACTTCATTACCTTCACTGATGATTTGAGTAGATATGGATATATCTACTTGATGAAACATAAGTCGGAAGCCTTTGAAAAGTTCAAGGAATTCCAGAATGAGGTACAAAATCAACTTGGCAAGAAAATAAAGTTTCTTCGGTCGGACCGAGGAGGCGAGTACATGAGCCATGAGTTTGATGACCATCTAAAGAGTAGTGGAATAGTTCCCCAGCTCACTCCTCCAGGAACGCCGCAGAGAAACGGTGTGTCGGAAAGGAGGAATCAGACCTTGTTGGACATGGTACAATCAATGATGAGTCGGACAGATCTGCCTTTATCATTTTGGGGTTATTGTCTAGAAACTGCAGCGTTCACACTAAACAGAGTACCATCAAAGTCAGTAGAGAAGACACCGCATGAGATGTGGACTGGCAAAAAGACGAGTTTGTCTTTTCTTAAGATTTGGGGTTGTGAAGCTTTTGTCAAGCGACTTCAGTCGGACAAGCTTACAACTAAGTCGGATAAGTGTATTTTCGTGGGATATCCGAGGGAAACCTTGGGTTACTACTTCTACAACCGAGAAGAGGGCAAAGTGTTTGTCGCTCGAAACGGTGTCTTCCTTGAGAAAGAGTTTCTCAGTCAGGGAATCAGTGGGAGCACGATGCAACTCGAAGAAATTCGAGAGGTACCGGCCAGTAGCGAGTAGGAAAAAGCCTTAGAGGTTGAGCCGGACGTGGTACCTGAGCCGGAAACTGCACCAACACTGCGAAGATCGGCCAGATTGCGAGGTGTTCGTGATGTGATGCTATTGGACAGTGATGAGCCAGCTACTTATTCGGAAGGGATGGTGGGTTCTAATTCCGAGTCATGGCTTGGATCCATGAGATCCGAGTTAAAGTCCATGGATGAAAATCAAGTTTGGAACTTGATTGATCTGCCAGACGGTGCAAGACCCGTCGAGTGCAAATGGGTCTTTAAGAAGAAAACTGATATGGATGGTAATGTTTCTATCTATAAAGCACGGCTTGTCACGAAAGGGTTCCGACAAGTTCAAGGAGTTGACTACGATGAGACTTTCTCTCCTATAGCGATGCTTAAATCAGTTCGGATCATGTTAGCTATAGCAGCCTATTTCGACTATGAGATATGGCAGATGGATGTCAAGACGGCTTTCCTTAATGGAAATTTAACCGAGGACGTGTATATGATACAACCTGAGGGTTTTGTCGATCCGGCTAATGCTGAAAAGGTATGCAAGCTTCGGTAATCCATTTATGGGTTGAAGCAAGCATCTTGGAGTTGGAACATTCACTTTGATGAGGTAGTCAAATCGTTTGGCTTCATCAAGAGTGATCATGATTCTTGTTTATACAAGAAGTTTAGTGGGAGCAAAGTGAACTTTCTGATCTTATATGTGAATGACATATTACTGATTGGAAATAATGTCCAGATGTTGCAAGAGACCAAGGAATCATTGGAAAGGAGTTTTTCGAGGAAAGACTTGGGTGAGGCGACTTACATACTAGGAATCCGGATCTATAGAGATAGATCAAGGCGGCTCATTGGATTGAGTCAGAGTACATATTTGGACAAAGTGTTGAAGAAGTTCAACATGGAATCGTCTAAGAAGGGGTTCTTACCGATGTCCCATGGCGTAAAACTTAGCAAGACTCAGTGTCCTTCGACAACTGATGAGCGATGTCGGAAGAGTGCGATTCCGTATGCTTCTGCAGTCGGATCCATCATGTACGTTATGATTTGTAATAGGCCGGATGTTTCCTATGCTCTAAGTGTTGTGAGCAGGTACCATGCTGACCCTGGAGAAATCCACTGGGCAGCGGCTAAAAATATCCTCAAGTACTTGAGAAGGACTAAGGATATGTTCCTAGTTTATGGAGGTGAGGATAAACTCAGTGTAAGGGGTTACACGGATGCGAGTTACCTTACTGACTCGGATGATTCTCGTTCACAATCCGGATATGTGTTTGTAATAAACGGAGGGGCTGTGAGCTAAAAGAGTTCCAAGCAAGAGACGGTGTCTGCGTCTACGACATAGGCTGAGTATATTGCTGCCTCGGAGGCGGCAAAAGAAGCCGTTTGGATGAGGAATTTCCTGATGGATCTTGGTGTGGTTCAGGGCTCGTCCAATCCGTTAGACGTGTATTGTGACAACAATGGTGGTATTGCACAAGCCAAGGAACCTAGACAACACCAGAAGAACAAACATATACTCATGTGGTACCACCTTATTCGCCAGTTCGTGGATCAAGGTGATATCAAGTTATGCAAAGTACACACGGATGCAAACATTGCGGATCCGTTGAAAAAGCCACTTCCACAGCCAAAGCATGAGGCGCACCTGAGAGCTATGGGCATTAGATGCCTAGACATGTGATGTCGGATGATTGACTCTAGTGCAAGTGGGAGACTGTTGTGAATATGCCCTAGAGGCAATCATGTATGATGATATTCCTGTGTATTCATAAGGTTATGGTCCATGTATGAACTGCTGATATGCATCATCGAATATGTGATTTTATTGTGGAACTACATATTCATGTTGTTCATACTAATTGTCCTTGGTCATTGAGGTTGTACCGGACACACAACTTAGACCAATGTGAAAGTCGGCAGATGACTAGGTTCCACTTGGCATGGGAATGGAGATGCTATTCTGACTTACACGGATTCGACTAAAGAGTTAGCGAGTTGGACTGACCCATATTGAGATGCAACGAACAAGCTGTCATTTGCATGTCTCAATCAATGTAATCCTTAGACCTGAGGTTATTGCACAATCCGATTTGAGGATCTCCGACTTAGGTTCTGTCAAACGTTGTTCCGTCACTAGGCAGTTATAAAGGCGGAGTTCGGGTCGACTGAGAATCAAGCTGCGTGATGTGAATAACCAAGACAGGATTTTTCCCCTCCATCTAGAGAGATATTCTCTGGGCCCTCTCGGAAGATATGATTCGGAAAGCATGTCCATGCGTGTCTCGGATAAGTGTTAACCGAGGCAACCGACTAAGAGTTAGTCGGATGAATCACTTATCTCGGGTCGAGAAAGAGAGTCGGACTATTTAAGGGATGAAGGTCATTCGCCTATAGTCTGACAAGGTATATCGTGAGGCAAAAGGGACTCAGATGAAAGTCGCATTGGAAAGGTATGTCATCATGACTTATTAGTACTTGGGAGTTGGCACATTCTGCTAGGAGTCGCTACCAACTGATCGATCACGAGTGAGACTCGGAATCGTGTCCGGGTTACCATGAGCCTATCGGGTCACACACTTAAGAGCAGGAGCAAGTTTGGGTTAGACCCAAACAGGAAATTTATTTGGGTTGGACCCAAATAGAGACATGGACTTAGTCAGCAAGTGAGACTTGCAGGGGCTAATATAGGCCTTTTAGTGAATGGGCCACAAGTGAGTGGACCCCACTTTCACTCCCTATATAAGCTGGGGCGCAGGTGCTTAGAGCACAAGGTTAGGTCACTCCATGTGTTGGAAACCCTAGCCCCAGTCCGTCCTGTCGCCGCCGTACCGGACCTAACAGTCCATCGCCGGCGCTCCTCCTCGTACGTGTGGATACCGGCAGAGGTGCTGTACGTTCAGCACTTCGACGATCGTGAAGAAAGAACGGATCATGGATCGTGGAACCGGAACGGATCGCGAGGACTGCACTGCACCAAGCGACATGCTTCATCAATTCCGCAACTGCGCGTCTAGTGGTAATCCTCGTGGCCTTCTACCTGAGCTAGATCTTGGGATCACCACATAGGAAAAAGTTTCGTTTTTTCTGCGTGGCCCAACACCATGTTCATCAGGCATAAAGCTCTAGGCCAGATTGTCCTATCTCTCCATTGACTATATTATCCAGCCTTACACAGTCATTTGCACAAGGAAAATTTGTTTAGTCATTGACAAGATCATCTCAACGCCAGCGAAGTAGTTTGCCTGATCTAGATCAAGATCAACCTGTACTTTATGTTGATTAAAATGAACCCATTGTTGGTCAAGGTCAAATTGATGGTCAAGACGAGGACCAAAATGATCAAGATATCCCCACAAGAAACAACAAGGAGATCGAAACTCGTCACAAAGCTAGAGTGGATAGAATGTTGGCAAGAAGAGACCACACTCTTGAGAATGTTCTTGGTGATCTCAGGATAGGTATGTCTGCTCGAGCTCAATTAAAGAATTTTGGTGAGCATCAAGCTCATATATCCATGGTGGAGCCAAAGAAAGTGCGGGAAGCTCTTGAAGACTTAGATTAACTAGGAGCAATCCATAAAGAGCTCAACAACTTCGAGAGAAATAAAGTATAGAAGTTAGTAGAAAATCCCAAGGAGTGCCGCAATGTTATTGGCACTAAATGGATATTCAAGAAGAAGCAAGCTGAAGATGGTATAGTTGTGAGGAACAAGGAAAGATTGGTAGCACAAGGCTTATCTAAAATTGAAGGCATTGATTATAGAGATACTTATGCTCCTGTGGCTCGCCTTGAGTCCATTCGTATCCTTCTTGCATATGCGGCACATCATAATTTTAAATTACAATAAACGTATGTGGAAAGTGCTTTTCTAAATGGTCCATTGCATAAGTTGGTATATGTTAAGCAACCCCCGGGATTCGAGGATCCCAACCTTCCAAACCATGTCTACAAGCTTGATAAGGCGCTCTATGGGCTTAAACAAGCTGCACGCACGTGGTATGAGCACCTTAGGGAGTTGTTATTAGACCGTGGGTTTGAAGTTGGGAAAATTGATCCCACTCTTTTTATTAAGAAAGTCATTGGGGGAGCTTTTCGTATGCTAAATATATGTTGATGATATTATCTTTGGATTGGCTAGGAAAGCATTTAATGATGAATTCTCGAAGCTTATGACTGACAGGTTCAGGATGTCTATGATGCGGGAGCTAAGGGTATTTCTTGGTTTTGAGATCAAGCAAGTAAGAGGAGGAACCTTCTTCAATCAAGCCAAGTATACTCAATACATGCTCAAGAGGTTCAATGTGAAAGAATTAAATGGATTCCCTACCCCCATGGCAACCAAGAATCATCTTGAACTAAATCCGAATGGTAAAGATGTGGATCAAAATATATACCGGTCCATGACTGGTTCTTTGCTTTACTTTTGTGCATATAGACCCGACATTGTGTTAAGTGCAGGCGTATGTGCAAATTATCAGGCGGCTCCTAAAGAAAGCCGCTTGATAGCTGTCAGAAGAATCTTTCGATATTTGGTTCATACCCCAAACTATGGTGTGTGGTATCTGAGTGGCTCAACATTATCTCTTTGTGGATACACTGATTCTGATTGGGCTGGTGATAAGGATGATAGAAAATCAACCTCCGGGGCATGCCAATTACTTGGTAGGTCCTTGGTGTGTTGGTCCTCTAAGAAGCAAAATTGTATATCTCTCTCCACCGCCAAGGCTAAGTCTGTGGCTTCTGCTAGGGCATGCACCCAATTGTTACGGATGAGGCAAACTTTAAAGGAATATGGTGTCCGTTGGGACAAAGTGCCTCTTTTATGTGACAATGAAAGTTCTATCAAGATTGCCTACAATCTGGTGGATCATACAAGGATAAAGCATATTGAGATTCATCACTATTTCATTAGAGATCATGTTGCCTGAGGAGATATTGAGCTATCCTATGTGTCAACCAAAGACAACCTTGCAGATATATTCACTAAGCCCCTTGATGAAGCAAGGTTTTGCTATTTGAGGAATGAACTAAATATCATAGATTCAAGGAGTTTGACTTGATCATCTTGCATATTCACATATATCTTGATCATTGTATGGTTTAGGTGCAGGCATGGAGATAGGGGGAGTGTGGGCCTAATCATTGGGCTATTCCTCCCCCATAATGCCAAAATTAAGAAAATCAGTTCTCTTATTATCATTTTGTGATATGTGAGCATATGAGTAGAGGTAATGAACCCAAGGATAATTCTTCGCGGTTTCATGCCTCACACTCCTACATGGTGGCCTCGGCCACCGCCCTATTTGTCATGAAGAGTTGGTTCTTATTTCGATTAAATTGGAGTTTCACTTGACCGTTAAGTTGGATTACATTTCCTACTTGGTTCTTCACAGTTTGGAATATAAACCTAAGCCTGGTACTCTTCCTAAAAACACTCTATCCATCATATATGTCCCAAAATTTGAATCTGGCAGTTTTTGGTCGAAGAAGGCCGGAGATTCCGGTGTGCAAAGTCTCCGGTATGGGGCGGTTTCTGCCTGTGACTTAAGGGAGCCGGGGTGAAAGAGTCACAGACTCTATCTTCCACCCCTGACTCCCACTCCCACACCTGCCACCTCCTCCTCTAAAACTGCCGCTCGGAGGCTATTTTGCCACTGGGATCCGCCATGCCACCGACTAACTCCATCCTCTCCACCCCTAGGACATTCCCCACAGGTGGAATCACTCCAATAAATGGACCTGGTACTCATATCCTCACCATGAACCAAGGGTTCATCCCCTTTGTTTATTTTGAGTTTTGTACTGATTTTCCCACTCGAACCACATGTCTGCATGAATTCTATCACATTAGTCTCATTCCCTTGCCCGATCTGCTAGATCAAGTCATCCCACAGTCTCCCTGTGCAACCCAAAATATACAGACTGGAGATTCCGGTCCGTCAGGCCGGAGATTCCGGCCCAGGTCGGAGACTCCAGTCTAGGCCGGAGACTCCGGTCCAGGCCGGAGACTCCGCTCCGTTTAACCGAAAACTCCGGTCCAGGCCAGAGATTCCGGTGTTGCGTACTGGAGACTCCGGTCTAGATTGCTTCTAGCACATCCTGCAAAGTTTTGAGGGTCTTGTTTTTATCTCTGGGACATATGTGCTTACTCCCATGCTATCTCCCTCACTCTATATTCACAAGTGGCTCTAGGTCTCGTCGTGGTCGTACCAAGGCCAAGTCCAAAAGGGCGGATCCCTGGTTTGATGAGGATGTTGGTTTGTATGTGATCCTACCCTCCAACAGAAGGAAGCGGTAGAGAGATGCTGAATGTATGAGAAGGAACCAGGAGTGCATAGAGGAGGAAAATCGCGCCAAAAAGGCTAAGTATGACAATTTACAATCCCTTGCCCATATGACCAAGAATGAGTACCATGGGGTGCGCAAGATGAACTTCTATTAGATGCCATGGAATAGTGATGACCCTTGCTATTGGAGAAGGGAGCAAAAGGTATTCATGCAAGATATCTATCTCAAGCTCACCAAGTCTCCTGTTTGCCCTCAAAGGTATATGGATCTAGGGTACATGTGTGCCCACAAATACTTTGAAGATGCTATGTGGATTACTGAGAAACTTGGACCGCATGGACTCATTAATCTCCGAGAAGATTATAGCATTCCCCTTGTCCAGAAATTCTATGCAACTGTTGTGTTTGGGACTGATCAGACAAGGACCATGACTTGGATGACCGGTAATGTCCGCTGTGCTACAAACTTCTTTAACTTTGCCAGAGTCATCAATGAGACTTTCCACGGTGTGTCTGTTCATGTTGGGGACCGTATGCATGACGCTACTCTTGGCAAGAACAAGAACAAGTTGGCACCCCTCTATAACAACAAGTGTGTCGTCGGTGAGGCTAAGGGCCTCAAGCCTCTTTACAACTTACTTCTGAGGATATTCCGTCACAACATTTACCCAGTACTGGCAATGATGATGCCATTAGGTGTGGGCTTGTCAAGTTTCTCCACCATGCTCACAGGATGTACCTTGCTAGTCCTAACGCTAAAGGATATGCTATTGACATCATGGACTATATTTTTGAGGAGATGAACCATGCCATTCTCATCAAGAAATCTCCTCCTTATGCAGCACTAGTGATGAGACTCATAAATTCTCAGGGACATGTTTCACCTCTTGCCCTTCCTCCCAATCTTATGGAGCATGATGTTGTGTGTCTCCAAAAGAAAGGGAGAATGGGCGATGTTCCTAGACACCCCTATGCCAGCGAAGATCATGAGATTTCTAAGGCTGAGCGGGATCCCATGGCTCCTGTCACACGTGAGTTTGTTCAGGAAAAGGTCAAGACGGCGTCTTTCTAGGAGAAGACACTTTGCTGCATGAGTGTGGACATCCACAAGGGACAGCATGACACCTACAAGAGCAAACACAGAATTGAGAAGCTCCTCAAGGAAATCAAGGCTCAAGGAGAAGAAGAGGAAGGGGATTCTGAGTACAATGATGGGCATGGGGAAGAACCATCATCTGAGTTAGATCACACACTGTCCTTTGGCACTTGGAATGAAATGAATGCTTGCTAGGTTGATTGGTTGATTTTCATACTTTCTCATAGGTCATTTCTAGTTTTGCTCCTTAGGGTACTTCCTCCTCTCGCCCTCACGACAAAGGCCCCCAGACTTCTACTGCTAATGATGATGACTATGATGATGATGAGGATGAAGAGTACGACAATGATGACTCTGAGTGACTCCTTTGGGGCGTTAGCTTGGACTTTTCCCTTTTTGGTGTTTCGATGCCAAATAGGGAGAAGATGTCCACTAGGATCATCCGAGAGTTGCATGGGTTTGGCCATTTGGCTGTTTTTTTGAATTTTTTTATTTGGTTCTTGTGAAACTATCTAGGTGCTTGTGAAACTATCTATCTGCGTGTGGAAATGCTATGCTCATTCCTTTATTGTAATGCTTAAACTTTCCCATGTTTAGTTTATATTACCTGACATGCATGTATTACATGATTATCTTGCTACATATCCACGGGGGGCATAGTTATGTCACTTATTGAAATCCCCATGCAAAACCTCTTATTGTCATCGAACACCAAAAAGGGGGAGATTGAAAGGACATTTACTGTCTTAATCTGTTTTGGTGTTCGTTAACAACAAAAGGATCATTTAATAGTATGCTAATGTTGCCACATGATTATATTGTAAAGAGATAATTCCATGGCACTGTAGAAAATTTCCTGGACGAAACAAAGGATTCTAGAAGATTCCATACTAGAGTCCAAAAAAGGCACAAAGTAGGGGCCAACAAGCCTAAAGCAAGTCCGAAATCTACCAGGTATACTCCTTTGCTGACATAACCATATACATCTGTATTTCTTATTTCTCTCTTTCTTTTTTAATTAAGATGTGTTAATATTGTATTCCCTTGTAGGGCCGCATTGGAAGTTACCCAAATAGCGTCTTGTATCACCTCGCTAATAGATCCACCTGTGTCTCCCTCGGCGTCTGACACTCATGCTTCGAGTATGGCAAGGGAAAGTCCTCCTCTGGGTTTAACTGCCAAGATACTCCGGCAGAATCAAACTGCCGACACTGGGGGAGACCAGGCCTAATGCGAGAGATGATATATCAGCCCCAGGCCAAGATGTGGGTTTCGGCGGTGGTAATATGGGCGCCAGTACAGAGAGCACCGAGACTCCACAGATGCTAGACCAAACTAATCCAGAGCATCAGCATCAACCAACCCAGCAGCAACAACAATCTCAAGAACAACCATAGCCCATAGTGCAACAGCAAACGGTCCCGCTGACAGAGCAATAGCCGTACGCTCATCCGAGGAAACAATAACCACCAACTTATTCTACTAAGCCACAGTAGCCAAAGAAAACAATAGCGGCGACTAAACAAACCTTGGTTGCATAAATGCTGAAAAAAGCTATTGCTTCCATAGAGACAAAAACGAACAAGCAAATGACGCTGCACACTGTTGGAGATATGCCCAAGAGGCAATAATAAAATTGGTTATTATTATATCTTTATGTTTATGATAAATGTTTACATCCCATGCTATAATTGTATTAACCGGAAACATTAATACTGGTGTGTTTTGTAAACGTAAAAGAGTCCCTAGTAAGCCTCTTGTTAAACTAGCTTGTTGATTAATGGATGATCATGGTTTCCTGATCATGGACATTGGATGTCATTAATAACAAGGTTATATCATTAGGAGAATGATGTAATGGACACACACCCATAGTAAGCGTAGCATAAGATCAAGTCATTAAGTTCGTTTTCTATAAGCTTTAAAATACATAGTGACCTAATCCTTCGACCATGAGGTTATGTTAATCACCATCACCGGATGGATACTTTGATGACATCAAACACCGCTTCGTAACTGGGTGGTCATAAAGGTGTCATTGGGTATTCTGAAAGTATGTGTTGAAGCGCATGGACCAAGATTGCGATTTGTCCATCCATATGACGGATAGATATGCTCTGGGCCCTCTCGGTGAAATGACAGCTGATTAGCTTGCAAGCATGTGACTGGGTCACAAGGGATGACATATCACGGAACGAGTAAAGAGTGCTTGTCAGTAATGAGGTAGAACTAGGTATGGAGATACCGATGTTCAAACCTCAGATAAGTAAAGTATCGCGTGACAAAGGGAATTGGTCTCGTATGTAAATGGTTCTATCGATCACGAAGTCATCGTTGAGTATGTGGGAGCCATTATGGATCTCCAGGTCCCGCTGATGGTTATTGGTAGGAGATGTGTCTCTGTCATGTCTACATATTCACGAACCGTAGGGTGACACACTTAAGGTTCGAAGTTCTTTTAAGTAGATATGGAATGTGCGTTGGAGACTGAATGTTGTTCGGAGTCTCGGATTGGATTCGGGACATCACGAGGAGCTCCAGAATTGTCCAGGGAGTAAGATTCATATAATGGGTATCTTTTTCTGAGGTAGGAAATGTTCCAGAGTATTTGTATGGGGTTTCTATAAGGTTTCGGAATGTTCCGGAAGGTTCTAGATGATTTCTTGGAGTTTGCTTGAAAACCAAGGAAAGGATCAAGGAGTCCTTGTGGGGCAAGACAAGGAGTCGTGGGGGAGGAGGACTCCTCCCCCCTTCCCAATCCGCTGGCCAAGGAGGGAGGGGAGTCCTACAAGGACTCCACCTCCCCATGGCGCCTCCCTCCTTTAAATAGAGGGGTGGAGGCGCCACCCCTAGTCCCCCTCCACTCCAAGCCCTAGCCGCTTCTCTCCTCCTCCTTTCTTCTGCTCAGGCTTAGGCGAAACCCTGCAGAATTCTCTACTCCACCACCACCACCACGCCATCGTGCTGCTGGGATTCCATGAAGAAGATCTACTACCTCCACTGCTCGCTGGAATGGGGAGAGGAAGGTCTGCTTCGACTCCGCACGTGTGACCGACTGCGGAAGTGCTGCCGGAACGCGGCGCCGGAAGGATCGTCCACACGATCTTGAGATCGGCAAGTGATCGACTACATCAACCAAGAGATCCAATCTCGTAACGCTTTCGGGTCTACAAGGGTTAGTACCGATCTATCTCGTTGCACATGTCTAATAGATTAGATCTTGTCTTTTATCTAGATTAGATCTGGGTTTTGTTCGTTCTTGCGGTAGAAATTTTTTGTTTTCCATGCTACGAACCCATCAGTGGTATTAGAGCCGTATCTATGCGTAGATCTGTTGCACGAGTAGAACACAATGGTGTTGTGGGCGTTGGTGCTTGTGCCGTCTTTTGCTTTGTGTACTTTGCATCTTGCGGCATGGTTGGATGAAGCGGCTCGGGCTAACCTTACATGTCATCGCACATGAGACTTGCTCCACGCTTGACGTGTAACTTGCTTTGCACAAGTGGCTTTGCGGGTGTCTGTCTCTCCCACCATAGTATAGATCCAATCTACACTTGATAGCACTTGTATCAACGTTGTGGTTCATGTTCGTAGGTAAGATCCGTTCCTATTCAAAAGCCCCAAGCCACGTAAAACATGCAAAGAAAATTAGAGGCGTCTAACTCGTTTTTGCAGGGGTTTTGTGATGTGATATGGCCATTATGTGATTGTGATTATATTTGATGTATGCAATGATCCTTATTGTAATATGGCAACCGGCAGGAGCCTAATGGTTGTCTTTAAATTTTGTTTAAGACATGTGTGTCTATTCATCATGTAATAGCTTTGTTCCAAGTAGTTGTAATAGTTGCTGTTGGTGATGGACAACCATGAAGCGGTGCCACAGACCTTGACACCACGCTGGTGATGATGGAGATCATGTCCATGCTTTGGAGATGGAGATAAAGGCACAAGAAGAAAGGCCATATCATATCACATATTATGAATTTCCTGTGATGTTAATCCTTTATGCATCTTGTATTGCTTAGATCGCGACGGTAGCATTATAAGATGATCCCTCTCACTAAATATCAAGTAATAAAGTGTTCGTCCTTAGTTGGCACCGTTGCTAAGACTCGTCATTTCGAAGCATCTCATGATGATCGGGTGTGATAGACTCTACGTGTGCAAGCCAGATTTGCACATGCGGAAACTAAGGTTAACCTTGACGAGCCTAGCATGTACAGACATGGTCTCAGAAGAGAGAATACTGAAAGGTAAAGCATGAGTCATATGGATGATATGATGAACATGTTGATTGTTCGCCTTTAAAGCTACATCATCTCACGTGATGATCGGACTTGGTGTAGTGGATTTGGTTCATGTAATCACTAAAACAACTCGAGGGATGTTGTTTTGAGTGGGAGTTCATTTGTAATTTGGATTAGTCGAACTCAATTTATCATAAACACAATCAAAGTGAATTTGCATAGTTTGTTGTAGTCATTGGCATCCGTTCACCACCTTACGCTTAGTTATAGTTCAGATAGTGGAACTATATAAATTCTGGATATTTGCTTTACGAACTGGTATCGTATTGTTTTGAGTATCAATCTAAAGTTTAAAAGTCCTATTGCAAACTTTCAGTAAACTTCGTTTACTCTGTGAAGTTTAATAAATAGTATTAAATCAAGAGTAACAATTCCAGTGTTAGTATCTAATGTATCATGTTTGCCTCCATGATTCTTGATACTCAAAAGATTGTTTTTAATATCAAGTTTGTCTAAGAGCTGAAAGCAATGTTTTAGAAACCATCATATGTGAAAGGTATTGCGATATCTAAAACAATGTGTTGGTTACAACATGATAGATTAGACGTCCTCATATTTGATGAGAATTTGTGAAGGTTGGAGACGCTAGTCGTCCTAATCCTCCAAAAGGTTTTGAAAAAGAAACATTATACTCGCAATTCACCTTTATAAGCTATACATCTTGATCATGAAAGTTGTCATGATAAGGATGAATAGAAGATGTATGTAAAATGTTTACTACACTAAAAGATTACTAAAGAATGGAATTTTGAAAGAATGCCAAACATTTGATGAAGGTGATCCACTTCAAAGTGCAAGTCCAAAGGTATTAGTATTTGACTATACACACTTTGTACTATGTGTCATGTGAATGACACCACTATTGATGTTGATAGATTCTTTTAAAAGAAAAGGAATTGTTGAAAGAGAATCTATAAAATATTTGGCAGAAAAGAAAAGATTGGAGATGTCCAACTTAGGTATATAGAAGATACATGTTATGGTTGTATTCCTTGGTTGTTAAACAATGTGGTTCTGCGGTATTGGATACCGAATTGGTTGGTATGAAGTGTCATACAGGACAACACAAATCATGAACTGCAATGGCCTAAGTAACTAGCAAGAGATATGTGATAATGTTCATCGAAAACAAACAAAGGGTTGTTGTGTTGCTCGTTAACATCAAAGCTTGCCTTCAAGATTTGTTTCAATAATTGTTATTTTTATCAGGTATTATGACAACAAAAGGTTGTTCAAATAATTACCGTACTCCATAATAGATGGATGATATACAAGTCTGGTTGGAGAAATAACGACCATAAAACTAATGCTAAAATGTCACAAGACAAATGATTGAAAGATCACTTGCGAAGTAACATCGCCGTTTAAATTATATTGAAAGGGATACATGAAGAAACTCCATGTTGATGGATTTTTTAGACTCTTTGATTTGTGATCAAATGACGCTTGTGATACTTTCCTGGAGATAATTAAAACTCCGTTCGTAGGCCAAAAGAATAACGGATGACTAACTTATTGGAAATTGTGCATGCTGATGTGCATAGTCCATTATGTGTAGCCATATGCGATGGATCTTTTTGCTTCATATGCTTTCTCCGAAAATTTGAGTGAATATATCTGTATATTTACTTAATAAGGAGGAAGTATGAAAACATTTGAAAGTTGTTCAAAGACTTTCAACATGAAGTTGAACATCATTGTAACAAGAAAATAAAGAGTTTATGATTCGATCATAAAGGATGATATTTGAGTTACATGTTTAGCAAAAACACCTAAGACTTGAGGAATTGTTCCATGATTTGTGTTTCTCGATAAACCATAGGAGTATGGAATATTCGAGAGATGAAATCAAACCATGTTTGAGATGGTAAGATCAAGGGTGTCATTTATAAAACTGCCATTATGTTTTAAAGATTAATGCTTTAGTGACTACCGCTTTTACACTGAAAAGAGCTCCATCGTGATCCGTTGAAATGACACCATATTAGTCATGGTTTGGGATAAAACCCAGGTTGTCCTTTCTTAAATTTTTGGTATGCTAGGCATAAGTAAAATGTTTACAACCAAAGTCGGATGAGCATATCTTTGTAGGTTATTTCGAATAACCATTGGGTATTCCTCCATAACACCGAAGACAAAAGTGTTTTTCGCTTAGAATGTCGAGTTTCTTGAGAAGGAATTTTTGGTGAAAATTTAAGTGGGAGGACAATAGAACTTTGACAAGGTTGTTGTACCTTGGCTAATATGTGCTGAGTTGCGCAGCGTCGGTAAGTGTCCCGAAGGCAGCAACAATGCTCATGGCTCACGTGCCTCAAAAGTTGTGGTCACGAAGATCTAAGTTCCTATTGAACCAAGTAGGTCGGGTAAGTAATCAAATGCCAAGATTTGAGAGTTAAATCATTGTTGTTTGACAATGATGAACCGACTGCAAATAATCAATCATCGGCCCTGACTTCGTTAAGTGGCTTGAAGCCATAAAATCCGTGATAATTCCATACACGAGAAATCAAGCTTTGAATTTGAAAGACCCTCTGGAAAGGTGCAAGACCTTTCAGTTGTATATGGATCTATAAATAGACATGGATGTTTCACATCTATGAAATAATCGACATGTCGGAAAGAGTTTACGACAATGTTCAAGGAATTGACTATGATAAGATTTGATCTTTCATAGCGATATATAGTCTTGACGGATTGATGTAGCAACCACTACATATAATTTGGTATATGGTAGTTGAATAAACAAAACAAGGTTCTTCTAATAGAACGGTAACCTAGGACATGTACATGACATGGTCCGAAGGGTTTTGTTAATTCAAAGGGTTCTAAAAGGGCATGTAAACTTCAATAGTTGAAGTAAGCATAGCGGAGTTGGAATCTTCACCATGATGAAATTGTTAAAAGAGTTTAAATTCATCGGAGATGATGAAGATGCTTGTATTTGCAAGAAATTAAGTGGGAGCGCTGAGACATATTTCTAATACATTATGTAGAGGACATATTGTTGATTGGAAATGATGTATCTTGTGTTGACACAAGTTAAGAATTTCATTTCGATGAAAGACTTAGGCATAACCCAAGAATTAGGCATCAATGTCTATATGAATAGATTGAGGCGCTAATATGGTTTTGCCAAATGTACATAGATAAGATGTTGAATGAGTTCAATATGGAAACAACAAGAAAGGTTCTTGACGCACGGAAAGGACTGCATCAAGATTCAAGTGTGTTGACATGAGATTCAAGTGTTTTGACACTTGGTGAAATCACAAGAATATTTTGATCAATCATTCTTTGAGATGTACACATCCAGATATGTCCTATGCTCTAAATGTTATGAGCATATACCAGAATGACTCATAAGATGATCATTGGACAATAGTAGGGATATTCCTATGATCTTTGGAAGAACTAAGAATATATTATTTATATAGTGGTGACAAATAGTTCATTGTAAATTGTTACATTGATACTAGTTTTGTCACAAATTAAGTTTATCTCAATTTAAACTATGGGTGGCACAATGTAATGAAAAGGAAGTTCCATAACGGATTTGGTTGAGTACCAAAGTTAAAGCATTGTGACGGATACTACAACAAAAGGGCTAAGTATATAACTGCTATAGTAGCAGCAAAGGAGGGCATTTGTGTTAAGTAGTTTGTTATGAAACTAGGTGTGGTTCAAAGTGGGCTAATACTATGAAGATATATTGTGTGACAATAATATCAACATATATTGAGCCGAAGGAATTAAGGTCTCACCAAAGGACCAAATTTATACAATGCCATCTCATTGGAGAATGAGTAATGCATAGAGACGCAAGGACATGCAAATACACACGGACCTGGAAGTGTCAGATCCGAAGATTATGTTTACCACTAGCAATAGTGTCTATACAACACCAGAAAGCAATAGGTGCTGAATGCACAAGTTTTTAACTAGATTATCGACTCTGGTGCAAGTGGGAGACTGTTGGAGATATGCCCAAGAGGCAATAATAAAAGTGGTTATTATTATATCTTTATGTTTATGATAAATGTTTACATCCCATGCTATAATTGTATTAACCGGAAACATTAATACTTGTGTGTTTTGTAAACGTAAAAGAGTCCCTAGTAAGCCTCTTGTTAAACTAGCTTGTTGATTAATGGATGATCATGGTTTCCTGATCATGGACATTGGATGTCATTAATAACAAGGTTATATCATTAGGAGAATGATGTAATGGACACACACCCATAGTAAGCGTAGCATAAGATCAAGTCATTAAGTTTGTTTGCTATAAGCTTTAAAATACATAGTGACCTAATCCTTCGACCATGAGGTTATGTTAATCACCATCACCGGATGGATACTTTGATGACATCAAACACCACTTCGTAACTGGGTGGTCATAAAGGTGTCATTGGGTATTCTGAAAGTATGTGTTGAAGCGCATGGACCAAGATTGGGATTTGTCCATCCATATGACGGATAGATATGCTCTGGGCCATCTCGGTGAAATGACATCTGATTAGCTTGCAAGCATGTGACTGGGTCACAAGGGATGATATATCACGGAACGAGTAAAGAGTACTTGTCAGTAATGAGGTAGAACTAGGTATGGAGATACCGACGATAAAACCTCGGATAAGTAAAGTATCGCGCGACAAAGGGAATTGGTCTCGTATGTAAATGGTTCTATCGATCACGAAGTCATTGTTGAGTATGTGGGAGCCATTATGGATCTCCAGGTCCCGCTGATGGTTATTGATAGGAGATGCGTCTCTGTCATGTCTACATATTCACGAACCGTAGGGTGACACACTTAAGGTTCGAAGTTGTTTTAAGTAGATATGGAATGTGCGTTGGAGACCGAATGTTGTTCGGAGTCTCGGATTGGATTCGGGACATCACGAGGAGCTCTGGAATTGTCCGGGGAGTAAGATTCATATAATGGGGATCTTTTTCTGAGGTAGGAAATGTTCCGGAGTATTTGTATGGGGTTTCTAGAAGGTTTCGGAATGTTCCGGAAGGTTCTAGATGATTTCTTGGAGTTTGCTTGAAAACCAAGGAAAGGATTAAGGAGTCCTTGTGGGGCAAGACAAGGAGTCGTGGGGGAGGAGGACTCCTCCCACCTTCCCAATCCGCCGGCCAAGGAGGGAGGGGAGTCCTACAAGGACTCCACCTCCCCATGGCGCCTCCCTCCTTTAAATAGAGGGGTGGAGGCGCCACCCCTAGGCCCCCTCCACTCCAAGCCCTAGCCGCCTCTCTCCTCCTCCTTTCTTCTGCTCAGGCTTAGGCGAAGCCCTGCAGAATTCTCTACTCCACCACCACCACCACGCCGTCGTGCTGCTGGGATTCCGTGAAGAAGATCTACTACCTTCGCTGCTCGCTGGAATGGGGAGAGGAAGGTCTGCTTCGACTCCGCACGTGTGACCGACTGCGGAAGCGGTGCCGGAACGCGGCGCCGGAAGGATCGTCCACACGATCTTGAGATCGGCAAGTGATCGAATACATCAACCACGAGATCCAATCTCGTAACGCTTTCGGGTCTACAAGGGTTAGTACCGATCTATCTCGTTGCACATGTCTAATAGATTAGATCTTGGCTTTTATCTAGATTAGATCTGGGTTTTGTTCGTTCTTGCGGTAGAAATTTTTTGTTTTCCATGCTACGAACCCATCACACATGAGATGAGCTGTGGCCCAAATCGGTGCCCAGATCAACCCTACCGGCGATAATTTCGTTCCTTCCTAGACATTGAGTGGCAATAGCTTGGGGTCTCTCAAGACATATTGCATGGACTGGAACAATGCCGAATTATAGGCAAGGTGACCTCCACGAATCCTCACTCGAAACAATAGGTGGTGGGTCCTAGGGTTGTTTCGTGAAGCATGTTTCTGGCCAAAGCTGCTCTAGTTGATGCCGACAAAGCTATCAGGGTAAAACAATTTCGCCATTCTCAACAACTTCTTTAAGACATATATAATCCCTAGTCCCTAAGGTTCCGGTTGAGTAAGAATTTACTCAGCCAGAAGCTCGTAGATATTCGGGTTGAGATATGGATAAGTCAGCTTGTATCTCTAAAAGCTGATTCTTATTCCCCGAGATTCAGGTTGAGTTATGGACAACTCGGCTCGAATCTTTATATATGATTCCTATTTCCTGAGATTCGGCTTGAGTTATGGATAACTCAAGCTTGAATATTTAAAAATGATTCCTATTTCTGAGATTCAGGTTGAGTTATGGATAACTTAGCTCGAATATATAAAAACTTATTCCTATTTCCATAGATTCGGGTTGAGTTATGGATACCTCGAATCAAATCTTTCAAAATGATTCCTATTTCCTGAGATTCGGGTTGAGTTATGGATAACTCAACTCGAATCTTTAAAAATGATTCCTATTTCCTGAGATTCGGGTTGATTTATACATAACTCGGCTCGAATCTCTAAAAATTTATTCCTATTTCTCGAGATTCAGGTTGAGTTATGGATAACTTGGCTCGAATCTTTAAAAACAATTCCTATTTCTTGATATTCGGGTTGAGTTATGGATAACTCGTCTCGAATATTTAAAAATGATTCCAATTTCTCGAGATTCGGGTTGAGTTATGGATAACTTGGCTCGAATATTTAAAAATGGTTCCTATTTCCCGAGATTCGGGTTGAGTTATGGATAAGTTAGCTCGAATCTTTAAAACTGATTCCTTAATATATTTTCTTTCTTCTAGATCTGCAATACTTCCTAGACACAGACGTATAGGAAACTTTTGCTGGAACATAAGAAACTCTCTGACTAGTCACAAGCAGCTTCAGCCAAAGAATAAAGGTATTCCTAGGCTATCTTGCTTTGATTTTTAGACTTCTTATTTTTTCCATCCTAAACTTTGCCGACATTTACAGCTGGGCCAAAGGAGCAAATGGAGGCGCCGTTGAAGCAGATCTCTGATATTGAGGGTATGGTATCTTCTGTGCTTTATCCTGCACTTGTTTCATTTTATTTGTTCCTACATTTTATCTCGGTACTGCTTAGAAATCAGCTCTTGCAAATCAAGACTGCATTACTATGCTAGAACTGACAAATCAAATGCTAGAAGAAGAAGGGGAGCATCAGGTTTAGCTTCAACAGCAAGCTGCAAAGCATGAGGCTGAGATGAAGAAGGAGCGAGATGAGGTATCTCGGCTGACAGCTCAGATCAAAAATATGAAGAAGGAGCATGAGGTCGATCTTCAGCGAGTTTCCTTGGACTTTGAAGAGGTGAAGGATCGTTTGACTGGTCAGGCCTAGAAGGACAAGGATTTTCTCAAGGAGGCTGCGATAATGGTTAACTCGGCTCAGAAAGAACTAGAGGATTTCAAGAGCAATAGCCAAGTTTTGTTGTCGGAGCTGACCCAGATGAATAGTGAAATGAGCAGTAAGTTCTTGCACTTCACTTTCTGCCGACATATCCCATATGCTGACGTATACATGTAATTTACTGTTCTGCCTGTCTTCTTTCCTCAGGTAATTTTCCTGAATCAACTCCTGCTGCACTAGTGGCGGTTGCCAAAGCTCGAAAGAAGAGAATAGACCCCGGCCCTCCGAATGAGGAGTGGGACATATATGACCATTTGGTTGCTTTATCGGCCCACGTCAAGCCTCTCAAATATTCAGGGTTGACATGCTCGACACTGCCATACACACCTTCAAGGATCTATGGCCAGGAGTTCCATCTCCCTAATCTGCCGCTAAACTGACCGAATGTTTGATGGACAGCGAGGATAGGCTCTGCGAGTGGTGAGAGTCAGTTGCCCGGGCTGGTGCTGACGAAGCTTTGAGTTTCATTCTCACATGGTATGAGGGAATCAAGCTTGATGCGACATGGATAAAAGTGGACCACCGATCCGACATTGATCAAGAAACACTAGGAAAGTCTTTTGTCTAGAATGCCAGTGTCCACACCTTCATCGAGGACCTGAAGGACTCTAACGACAAAGAGGAGGGGGTGATAAGTAAAATTAAGAAGAAAATGACGGGGTTATTGAAGCCGAGACGGTCGCCCCTTCAGCCGGGACTACGAATCAAGATGCTGGCACTTCTGCTCCTCCACTTGATCCTTCTGATCCTAGCACACCTACTTAGGTTTCAAAAAACTGAATTCATTAAATCCCAGGTATGCCATGTGCAGATGTAATATACACAATTAAGTTCTTTTGTTGCAACCAGACTTATGCTAGATTACTTTGGGCTAAGTCCCTGAGTTTGTTTTCTTGTTTACTCAACTCCATAACCTTGGCTCTTGTCTACCATTTTCGGTATTCGACATATGAGCCGCAAGGTTACAAAATTAAATTAACAATACTCAAAACTTTAACACAGATCTATTTGACATAAAAAAAATAAACCGATGTAAGGGGTTAGTCAAAAACAACGAATGTCAGCTCGCTTGTTTTTTCATGCCTTAGCCGCATTTCGTGTGCAAGAACCTCTGGCTTTTTCTCTTGCTTTCCATGAAGCTAGGTTGCGGACAACAATAAGTCGAAGAGTGGGCCTTTGGTGCAACACATTACTAGACTGAAATAGGGAAGATAGGCTAAGCCAGTTGACAGGAAAGTAAAGGTATTGAAAGACATTACGATGAGGGCAGTCCCCGAGTTTCTTTTCGGGGTGCCGAGGTTTCATTCATTGATCATAGCCGGCATACATATCTGACATATGAGGGATACCGAGGTACATAATTTTTTTTCCTTTAAGTATAGAAAGGATGGAGTAGAGCTACGTTCCATGGTCTCTTGGTTTCCTTCCCGGACCTATCCATCTTATTTGTCTCCTGTTCATGAGCATCTCTCAGATAGTACACATCGTTGTGCAGAGCTTTGCTCACGATAAATGGCCCTTCCCATGAAGGCGATAATTTGTGCATGCCGGTAGTGTGTTATACTAGATGAAGCACTAAATCTCCTTCTCAGAATACACGAGGGTTTATCTTCTAGCTATGATAGCGTCAGAGATTTTGCTGATATATAGCAGATCTGGACAGTGCCAGCTATCGTGCTTCCTCGAGAAAATCAACATCATTTTCTCGGGCCTCTTTTACCTTGGCCTCTGTGTATAGAGTGACTCTCGGCGAGTCATGCTCTATGTCGGCTAGTCGAACACCTTCTGCCCCGTATACGAGGAAAAATGGCGTATAGCCAGTTGAGTGATTTGGTGTTGTCCTTAGACTCCACAATACTTCTTGTAGCTCATCTATCCAGCATCTAGCAGTGCACTAGAGTGGCTCGATGAGCCTAGGTTTTATTCTAGACAATAGCAGTCCATTTGCTCTTTCCACTGGCCCATTTGATTCTAGATGTGTGACCAATGCCACATTGAGTCTTATCCTTTTATCCATACAGAACCGAGCAACGGCTCCCTCGGCAAATTTTGTGCTGTTATTTGTGATGATGCTATGTGGATAGCCATATCTTAGGATTATACCATTAAGAACTACACAACTGTGTGGCCGTCACATTTTCTTATCGGCTTTACCTCTATACATTTGGTGAATTTATCAAGCATTACCAAGATATGGCTCATATTGCCACGATATGTCTTGAATGGTCCCACCATATCCAAACACCATACAACAAATGGCCATGCGATTGGAATAGTCTTGAGTGATGAGGCTGACATATGAATCTTGCTTGCATATCTCTGGCAACCGTTGCACTTCTTGACTATATTTTCAACTTCCATACACCATATATCTCTGGCAACCGTTGCACTTGGCCAATAAAACCCATGCCAGAATGCCTTGGCAACTAGGGCTCTCGATGAACATTATGCCCACATTATCCGTGCTGAATATCTCGGAGCATCTCTTGTCCTTCTTCCAGTTCGACACACCGCTGGAGCACATTTGTGACACTTCTCTTGTACAATTCACCATTAATGATGGTATATGCTTTTTTGTCTTATATGCATTTTCCTGGACGAGGTTTCATCACTCGGCAAACTTCCATACACCATATATGACATAATCGGATGTGCCCAAGATGGCACAACTCTAACTAAAAAAACTCCTTCGTCAATCACCATAGGCTCAACTGACATTGCCTCTGCCTATATGGACTGTGAACTCCCTAGGTTTGATTGAGCAATCCCCGGGTTCGATGGAGCAGTCCCTAGATTTGACTAAACATTCCTCAGGTTGCTGGAACTATCTTCCGCATCTATGTCACTTGGGACAACTTCTGCTCCCGGATTTGCCGAGATAAATGTTGAATCCGATTTAGGCGATGGCTTGATGGATGGTTTTTGGAGATGCTCGAGAGCTATGTCGACCAGAATGGCCTGCCAAGATGAGCCTAGTTTGGAAAGTATGTCGGCTGCTTCGTTCTCGGCTCGAGGTACATGATGAAATTTGCACCCCTTGAAATAACCACATATTTGTTGAACATGGAACCAGTATAAAGCCATGTCGGCATCCAGTGCATCCTAACTACCAAACACTTATTGAACCACCAAATATGAATCAACAAAACACTGAATTCAGCGAATGCCAATTTCCTTAGCCACTTTAAGCCCATGGACAAGTGCTTCATACTCAACCACATTGTTGGATGCTGCAAAGTGAATCTGAAGTACATATCTCAACTGATCTCGCTTGGCTGAGATGAGTACTATGCCGACACCTAAACCACTTTTCATTTTTTACCCACCAAAATGCATTCTCCAGTAATTGGAATCAGGCAATGGCGTATCATATGGTATCTCGTCCCAATCAACGAAGAAGTCGGCCACTGCCTGGGATTTGATTGCATCCCTTCTATCATACTGTGGTGCATATGGTGCTAGCTCAATTACCCATTTGGCTACTCAGCCACTTGCATCCTTGTTGCCCATGATTTATGAGATAGGTGCTTCACATATCACTCTCATTGGATGTTCTTCAAAGTAGTGCTTGAGCTTCTTAACCGCCATATATACACCATATGTCACCTTCTGATAGTGCGGGTAATTTTTCTTTGATGTGGAGAGCACTTCGCTCAAGATATATACCGGCCACTGCACCAATTTTCCTTCTTAATCGTGTTCAACAACCACAAAAACACTAAACTCAGTTCGTGGCTGCAATATAGAGCAACATCGGTTCTTTGGATAGTGGTGATGCTAGTACTGGTGCTGAAGCCTGATGGGGTTCGTTGCATGGAAAACAAATCAATTCCTACGATTGCAACCACCAAGATCATATCTAGGGGATACATGTAAATGTTTCAGATGGACTCACCCTAGATCCGAAACGCGGGATAACGTTCCTACAAACAAACATGGATGTTGTAGAGTGTACTCGATCGTCCTTAAGGACGCTTAAAGGATCGTATGGGCACCTAGAGGGGGGTTGTGAATAGGTGCTACTTCAAATTTTACTCTTTTTCAATTTAGGGCTTGACACAATAAGGTAAATTCTCTAGATATGCAACTAAGGTCAATTTACCTATATGTCACACTAGTACAACTAAGTAGGAAAGAGCAAGCAATAAGTAAAGTGCGACAAAGGATAGAGGTAACCAAAATGTTGCACGAAGAGACACAATGATGATTTCTCACAGTTCCTTCCTTTTCAGGCGAAGTACGTCTGCATTTGGGGCGGGGGTGGTTTCCAACCACCAACACCACAAAAGGCCCCCTTGTTCTCGAGTGAACCTCACCCCAAAGGGATCAATTCATTCTTCCACTATATCGTAACCTTTGAGGTGGAAATCAACACCTTTACAACAAGTTCGAGGCACACATCCACAACTGAATTGGAGGCTCCCGGATCCAAGAAAGCTGTCACAACAATCAAGGACAAGCTTGTAAGAACCAAATCAAGGCCTAGGGTTTCCAATGAAACCCTAGATCAAGGGGTCCTCAAGTGAATGAGGGGGAAATAAAGATCTCTCTTGGTGAACTATAGATCAAGGCCTCCTCCTTCAGTTCTCCAAAGATCAGGGACTTCGAGTGGTTGAGGAGGGAGATCTTGTTGATTTCGCGGCTCTCAAATTGGTGTTCTTCCTTTCAGAAAACGAGCAACATGAGGTAGGGGATGAGGTCCCCTATTTATAGGCCCACTGCTTTAGACCGTTTTCCGCCTGTTGGGAAGTTTCCACACGAGAAACTCCGGTCTGGAGACCGGAGATTCTGGTCTGCAATTAGCTTACACCGGAGACTCCAACCAATCTCTGGCCCATCTACGGACCCCCAACCTGAGTGTCCTGGACCTAGTCTTGAGAGTCTCTCCGGAGACTGGACCTAAACTCTAGACCTGGGAACACCGATGACTCCAGAGTTTTTACACCAAAGACTCCAGTTTGTGACTCCACACCAGAGATTCTGGCCAATCTCTGGTCTGTCTCTGGACCCCTAATCAGAATGACCCTAGGCTTTAGCATCGATCCACTCCGGAGGTTTGGACCGAAACTCCGGTGCACACCGGAAACTCCGGTCCTTGCACACAAGAGATTCTGGTATGGATTTTCATCAAACTTTTGTTTCAGCCAGGGAAACTCCCTACTATTGTGGACTTTTCTCTTTTCAGTAGATCAACCTGAAATAATTAGCACACGGTAAAAAGTGTCCCCAAGTTGTTAACGAACACCAAGACTGATTAAGACAATAAATGTCCTTTCAATCTCCCCCTTTTTGGTGTTCAATGACAACAAGAGGTTTTGCATGAAAAATCTTAAAATAAGAGACATAGCTATTCTCCCCCTGACGATGTACAACAAGTTATACATGTAATACAAATCATATTAGGAAAAATGAAAGTAAAGGCTTATAGAGAATAGAGATTACCACTCGAGCCTTTACCTTTACCATTACAATAAAAATACTGGCATGGCATGTCCATAGGCATAGGATAGTTTCACAAGAACCAAATAAAGAAAGAAAATGTTCGAATTTTAAGATACAAGGGCATAAGCAAATCAGAAGCAGCCTAATGCTAATGCCCATTCCATGCAAATCAAATATCGGATGATCCTAATAGACATCTTCTCCCCCTTTGGCATCGAGATGTCGAAAAGGGAAAAGACCAAGCTATTGCCCCAAAGGAATCACTCGTTGTCATCATCCTCATCCTCTTCCTCCTCATAGTCATCATGAGCACCTGGAACCTTGGGACCTTTGCCATGAGGGCGAGAGGAGGAAGTGCCCTGAGAAGCAAAGCCAGATGTGACCTTTGAGAAAGTCTTCCGATCAACCAGGCAATCGTTCCTTACATTCCTACCACCAAAAGAGAGCGTGTGATCTGATTCTATAGATGGTTCTGCCCCATGCTCATCGGTGTATTATGCCTCTCCTTCCTCATCTTCCTCTTCACCTTGAGCCTTAATCTCCTTAAGAAGCTTCTGAATTCTACGGTTGCTCTTGTATTAGGCATGTTGTTCCTTGCGAATGTAGACATTCATGCAAGACATCGTTTTCTCCCGAAAGGATGCCTTCTTGACTTTCTCCCGGACATACTCACGGGTGACAGGTGCATTAGAGGCATTCTTCCTTCTAGAGCCCCTCGGAGGAGTCGGAGCCCGCTCAGCCTCAGAAATCTCATCATCCTCACTAGCATACGGCTGCCTGGGAGCTTGACCCATCATCCCTTTCTTTTGGAGGGCTACAAAGTCATGTTTTTCAAGATTAGGAGGAAGGCGAGAGGTGAACCATGGGGCTGAGTGTTGATGAGCCTCATTACCAGAGTTGCATATGGAGGAGATTTTCTAAAAAGTATGGCATGATGCATCTCCTAAAAAATGAAGTCCATGATGTCAATCTCATATCCTTCAGTAGTAGGGCCAGCACAAACGACCTTGTGAGCATGATGGAGCAAGTTGACAAGGCCACACTGAATCGCATCATCATTTCTAGCACTAGGAGAAATGGTGTGGCGAAAGATCCTCAATAATAGATTGTAGAGAGGCTTGAGTCCCTTGGACTCCCCAATAGTGGAATTACTCGTGAAAGATCACGTATGTCACCTAGAGGGGGCATGAATAGGCGATTAAAACTTCTAGGAGATGGTCTTAACAAAAGCGGAATAAAACTAGCGTTTTCTTTTGTTAAGCACAAAGCCTAGATATACTAAGGTTCACCTATGTGCACCAACAACTTATCCTAAGCAAGACAAGCAGCAATGCGATAGCAAGATAATTACTTCAAGCACATAGGCTATCACAATGTAAAGTGCAAAAGTAATGAGCTCGGGTATAGAGATAACCGAGGCACACAGGGATGACGATATTTTACCGAGCTCCTCTCAACAAAGGAGTACGTCTTGTTGGAGTGGTGGGAGGTACTAAGACCACTAATGCCACCAAGGCCTCACCCTATTCTCCCGAGCACCCACCATGCGGGCAAGCACCCGTTCCACTATGGGACACTTTAGGGCAGTCACCAAACCGGCACAAGATTGGGGCTATCTCCACAACTTAATTGGAGGCTCCCAATAATCGCCACCAGGGCCTCAATCTTGGGGAGCTTCACAACTTAATTGAAGACCCCAAGAACACGCCACAACGGCCACACGTCCGTCTAGGGTTCCAAGAACCCAAGAGGGACAAGCAACGATGAATATCACCGAACAAATCCTCCGGAGAGAACACACACCGATGCACCAAATGCAAAAGGCAAGAACACCACAAAGATGCCCCCAATCTTCACTCTCAAGTTCCAACAAGGCTACTAAAGCACTCGGGGGAATAATAGAGGAAGAACACAAAATGGGATCACAAAAAGCCCCAAAGATCTAGATCCCAAAGAATCACTCACAAAGA
>CAJUXJ010001360.1:0-10781 GCA_910589775.1 Avena eriantha
TGGTCGGAATCCGAGACCAGCTTTTGGCTTCCCGACAGGGCGACCTTTTGCTGCTCTAGTCCCTTGTTGAGTAGCTTGATACCCAAAGATATCTCTTCTGGTCCTGAATTAGCTGATAGAATTTCGCGAGCTGCCACAGTATTTTGCACTGGTGTTGGGTAAACCCAATCTCCATTGCTGTCCTTCCATGGCTTTCCCATCTCATCTCCAAAAAGGACGGCACGGACACGTGGGAATTGGTTTTCATCTACGTGACGCTTCCGTGTCTTCTGATGCAGACGGGACATGTACTCCTTGTTTGACATGCGCTTCTTCTCCAACTCGATGTTTTTGGCTTCATCAAGGAGTTGTTGACGACGCGCTTCTAGGGCTTGGGCCCTTTCGTCCAGCTCATCTGCGGTAAGTTCTGCAGCTGTAGGGATAGGTGTGGTTAATGCGGCATCGATGAGTTTGCGCGCACCTTCAGTGATCACGTGCCCATCCACCGATGCTTCTTTTTTCGGCTCGTCTGGGATAAGTGCTCCATCCGAGTCTTCCTCGTATTCCTCGGCAATCACTTCCTCTATCAAAGGGTCTTTTGCTGGGGTCTTGTTCTTCTTGTTCTTCTTCTTTGCCCTCTTGGCAGCGCCGGTAGCAAAGACGGCTTTGGGTCCGTTTCCCGGAGTCAAGCTCTGAGCGGTACTCTCGGACATCTGGAGTTCGGGATTGTCTCCGACCTCCATATCATCCTGTGCTTTGGGAGAGTGTTCCCCGGATCCTTTGTCCATGGCTTCTCCGTCTTCTGCAGCTTTGGAGTTGTACTCCTCGTCATATTCCGCGGAGAATTTTCGGAAATCTGCCGACGTCATGGACTCATCCGAGGATGCGAGAATGTCGGCGTTTGTTCCAATTGCCTCCAGCACTGAGTCGGTGTTTTCTCCCGCATCGGCAGAGCCGGATCCGAATCCAACGTATCCAACGAAGTGCGATGCGTGCTTCCTGAGGTACCTGAGGAAAGGCATGTCTGTCCCGGCATCGTCAGAGCCGGAATCAGTGCCGTTGATATGCTCCTCCTGGATTTCGACTTCCACAGGTGGGTCGATCTGGGATCCGGCTTCTCTAGGTAGATCCACTCCAGATTCGACTTGGTCCGCGAGGTTTTCTTCAGGCTCGGATTTCTCCACTATCTCCGCAACTGGTGCGGGCTGGGTAGGATTAGGGTTTTCTGAGATCCAGAACTCCGCCGCCTCCGCGGACAAAGGGGACCCAGAAGTTTCTTCTGCCTCTATCATCACCGCTAGGGTGGGTTGGGCAGGTTCAGCGAAACCGACGTAAACATCGATCTCGCCAAAAGACATGATTGTATAAGCAGTCACGGCCTCCCTAGCCGGAATCCAAGTCTCGTCGAGAACGATGAGAGGGACGTCGCTGGCGTAGAGGATGCGACCGACGGCGATGGTCTCGCCGATTCCGATTCTTGCAGATTCCGCTCGGAACGTAGATCCGAAGCTCACTGGCCCCACGGTGGGCGCCAACTGTCGTCGAATTGATGACAAGTACGCCATGAGGGGGTCCTCGAGGCGTGCGGAAGAGAGGGGTGTGAGGCGTACGGTGTTCCGAGATGGTGAGCACACAAGTTTACCCAGGTTCGAATCCGCCGGCTTTGGACGGACCCTACTCCTGCTATCAATCCAGTAATACGGCAAAGCCGGAATACGGGTTACAAGGGTTTTGCCTGTGTGAGTTGAGATTGTAGACTATTGGTCGTCTAGTGTTGCCCTAAACGCTCTCCCTAGGACGGCTTATATAGATATCCGGCCTAGGGTTTATAGGAGAGATCAATCCGGCTACGACTAAGAGTTGGTTACAGAGTGCATCTTGAACTACAAGTAACATTATGGGCCTAAGTCGGTAAGTCTTCTGGGCCTTCCCGTAGCCGGATGGGACTCCGTCTTCTCTCTCCAACTGGGCCGCCCGAGAAGCAAAGCTCTAACCCGAAGTGGGCCACCCTGGTCAGTGAGGAACGTTGAGCATACCCGGAAAGTATATCCCCAACACCGGGGGCCCCGGATCGTGTACCCTTATAGCTATCTCCGTACGAGGGTATCCCGGTGTACCTCTCTACTTGTTTTGGTTGATTTAGGACATATATACATGGAGAGCCAAGGTTGGGCCAACTTTGCCACATTCTAGGCCCCGGTTGTGACGCGGCGGGACTTTCCACGTACAGATCCTGGATTTTACCCAGTGTTAACGCATCTCCGGGAAGGGGGTCACACATGAGGCCTACACATGGCACCTAACAACCTTTCACCACTCTCACACACATATCCTAGGGGCACATGCAAGTTTTCATGTGATTCCGACGCTCCGGCGGTCTTCCTCCGGCGAAACCCTAGACCGGGGGGCCCGGATCGTCTACCCCTATAGCTATCTCCGTACGAGGGTAGCCCGGTGGACCTCTCTACTTGTTTTGGTTGGTTTAGGTCATATGTACATGGAGAGCCAAGGTTGGGCCAACTTTGCCACATTCTAGGCCCCGGTTGTGACGCGGCGGGACTTTCCACGTACAGATCCAGGATTTTACTAAGTGTTAACGCATGTCCGGTAAGGGGGTCACACATGGGGCCTACACATGGCACCTAACAACCTTGCACCACTCTCACACACATATCCTAGGGGCACATGCAAGTTTTCATGTGATTCCGACGCTCCGGCGGTCTTCCTCCGGCGAAACCCTAGACCGGGGGCCCCGGATCGTCTACCCCTATAGCTATCTCCGTACGAGGGTAGCCCGGTGGACCTCTCTACTTGTTTTGGTTGTTTTAGGACATATGTACATGGATAGCCAAGGTTGGGCCAACTTTTCCACATTCTAGGCCCCGGTTGTGACGCGGCGGGACTTTCCACGTACAGATCCAGGATTTTACTAAGTGTTAACGCATGTCCGGGAAGGGGGTCACATCATGGGGCCTACACATGGCACCTAACAACCTTGCACCACTCTTACACACATATCCTAGGGGCTCATGCAAGTTTTCATGTGATTCCGACGCTCCGGCGGTCTTCCTCCGGCGAAACCCTAGACCGGGGGCCCCGGATCGTCTACCCCTATAGCTATCTCCGTACGAGGGTAGCCCGGTGGACCTCTCTACTTGTTTTGGTTTATTTAGGACATATGTACATGGAGAGCCAAGGTTGGGCCAACTTTGCCACATTCTAGGCCCCGGTTGTGACGCGGCGGGACTTTCCACGTACACATCCAGGATTTTACCCGGTGTTAACGCATGTCCGGGAAGGGGGTCACACATGGGGCCTACACATGGCACCTAACAACCTTGCACCACTCTCACACACATATCCTAGGGGCACATGCAAGTTTTCATGTGATTCCGACGCTCCGGCGGTCTTCCTCCGGCGAAACCCTAGACCCGGGGGCCCGGATCGTCTACCCCTATAGCTATCTCCATACGAGGGTAGCCCGGTGGACCTCTCTACTTGTTTTGGTTTATTTAGGGACATATGTACATGGAGAGCCAAGGTTGGGCCAACTTTGCCACATTCTAGGCCCCGGTTGTGACGCGGCGGGACTTTCCACGTACAGATCCAGGATTTTACTAAGTGTTAACGCATGTCCGGGAAGGGGGTCACACATGGGGCCTACACATGGCACCTAACAACCTTGCACCACTCTCACACACATATCCTAGGGGCACATGCAAGTTTTCATGTGATTCCGACGCTCCGGCGGTCTTCCTCCGGCGAAACCCTAGACCGGGGGCCCCGGATCGTTACCCCTATAGCTATCTCCACACGAGGGTAGCCCAGTTAACCTCTCTACTTGTTTTGGTTGGTTTAGGTAATATGTACATGGAGAGCCAAGGTTGGGCCAACTTTGCCACATTCTAGGCCCCGGTTGTGACGCGGCGGGACTTTCCACGTACAGATCCAGGATTTTACCCGGCGTTAACGCATGTCCGGGAAGGGGGTCACACATGGGGCCTACACATGGCACCTAACAACCTTGCACCACTCTCACACACATATCCTAGGGGCACATGCAAGTTTTCATGTGATTCCGACGCTCCGGCGGTCTTCCTCCGGCGAAACCCTAGACCGGGGGCCCCGGATCGTCTACCCCTATAGCTATCTCCGTACGAGGGTAGCCCGGTGGACCTCTCTACTTGTTTTGGTTGGTTTAGGTCATATGTACATGGAGAGCCAAGGTTGGGCCAACTTTGCCACATTCTAGGCCCCGGTTGTGACGCGGCGGGACTTTCCACGTACAGATCCAGGATTTTACTACGGTGTTAACGCATGTCCGGGAAGGGGGTCACACATGGGGCCTACACATGGCACCTAACAACCTTGCACCACTCTCACACACATATCCTAGGGGCACATGCAAGTTTTCATGTGATTCCGACGCTCCGGCGGTCTTCCTCCGGCGAAACCCTAGACCGGGGGCCCCGGATCGTCTACCCCTATAGCTATCTCCGTACGAGGGTAGCCCGGTGGACCTCTCTACTTGTTTTGGTTGGTTTAGGTACATATGTACATGGAGAGCCAAGGTTGGGCCAACTTTGCCACATTCTAGGCCCCGGTTGTGACGCGGCGGGACTTTCCACGTACAGATCCAGGATTTTACCTAAGTGTTAACGCATGTCCGGGAAGGGGGTCACACATGGGGCCTACACATGGCACCTAACAACCTTGCACCACTCTCACACACATATCCTAGGGGCACATGCAAGTTTTCATGTGATTCCGACGCTCCGGCGGTCTTCCTCCGGCGAAACCCTAGACCGGGGGCCCCGGATCGTCTACCCCTATAGCTATCTCCGTACGAGGGTAGCCCGGTGGACCTCTCTACTTGTTTTGGTTGGTTTAGGTACATATGTACATGGAGAGCCAAGGTTGGGCCAACTTTGCCACATTCTAGGCCCCGGTTGTGACGCGGCGGGACTTTCCACGTACAGATCCAGGATTTTACTAAGTGTTAACGCATGTCCGGGAAGGGGGTCACACATGGGGCCTACACATGGCACCTAACAACCTTGCACCACTCTCACACACATATCCTAGGGGCACATGCAAGTTTTCATGTGATTCCGACGCTCCGGCGGTCTTCCTCCGGCGAAACCCTAGACCGGGGGCCCCGGATCGTCTACCCCTATAGCTATCTCCGTACGAGGGTAGCCCGGTGGAACCTCTCTACTTGTTTTGGTTGGTTTAGGTAATATGTACATGGAGAGCCAAGGTTGGGCCAACTTTGCCACATTCTAGGCCCCGGTTGTGACGCGGCGGGACTTTCCACGTACAGATCCAGGATTTTACCCGGTGTTAACGCATGTCCGGGAAGGGGGTCACACATGGGGCCTACACATGGCACCTAACAACCTTGCACCACTCTCACACACATATCCTAGGGGCACATGCAAGTTTTCATGTGATTCCGACGCTCCGGCGGTCTTCCTCCGGCGAAACCCTAGACCGGGGGCCCCGGATCGTCTACCCCTATAGCTATCTCCGTACGAGGGTAGCCCGGTGGACCTCTCTACTTGTTTTGGTTGGTTTAGGTACATATGTACATGGAGAGCCAAGGTTGGGCCAACTTTGCCACATTCTAGGCCCCGGTTGTGACGCGGCGGGACTTTCCACGTACAGATCCAGGATTTTACTAAGTGTTAACGCATGTCCGGGAAGGGGGTCACACATGGGGCCTACACATGGCACCTAACAACCTTGCACCACTCTCACACACATATCCTAGGGGCACATGCAAGTTTTCATGTGATTCCGACGCTCCGGCGGTCTTCCTCCGGCGAAACCCTAGACCGGGGGCCCCGGATCGTCTACCCCTATAGCTATCTCCGTACGAGGGTAGCCCGGTGGACCTCTCTACTTGTTTTGGTTGGTTTAGGTACATATGTACATGGAGAGCCAAGGTTGGGCCAACTTTGCCACATTCTAGGCCCCGGTTGTGACGCGGCGGGACTTTCCACGTACAGATCCAGGATTTTACCTAGTGTTAACGCATGTCCGGGAAGGGGGTCACACATGGGGCCTACACATGGCACCTAACAACCTTGCACCACTCTCACACACATATCCTAGGGGCACATGCAAGTTTTCATGTGATTCCGACGCTCCGGCGGTCTTCCTCCGGCGAAACCCTAGACCGGGGGCCCCGGATCGTCTACCCCTATAGCTATCTCCGTACGAGGGTAGCCCGGTGGACCTCTCTACTTGTTTTGGTTGGTTTAGGTACATATGTACATGGAGAGCCAAGGTTGGGCCAACTTTGCCACATTCTAGGCCCCGGTTGTGACGCGGCGGGACTTTCCACGTACAGATCCAGGATTTTACTAAGTGTTAACGCATGTCCGGGAAGGGGGTCACACATGGGGCCTACACATGGCACCTAACAACCTTGCACCACTCTCACACACATATCCTAGGGGCACATGCAAGTTTTCATGTGATTCCGACGCTCCGGCGGTCTTCCTCCGGCGAAACCCTAGACCGGGGGCCCCGGATCGTCTACCCCTATAGCTATCTCCGTACGAGGGTAGCCCGGTGGACCTCTCTACTTGTTTTGGTTGGTTTAGGTCATATGTACATGGAGAGCCAAGGTTGGGCCAACTTTGCCACATTCTAGGCCCCGGTTGTGACGCGGCGGGACTTTCCACGTACAGATCCAGGATTTTACCTAAGTGTTAACGCATGTCCGGGAAGGGGGTCACACATGGGGCCTACACATGGCACCTAACAACCTTGCACCACTCTCACACACATATCCTAGGGGCACATGCAAGTTTTCATGTGATTCCGACGCTCCGGCGGTCTTCCTCCGGCGAAACCCTAGACCGGGGGCCCCGGATCGTCTACCCCTATAGCTATCTCCGTACGAGGGTAGCCCGGTGGACCTCTCTACTTGTTTTGGTTGGTTTAGGTACATATGTACATGGAGAGCCAAGGTTGGGCCAACTTTGCCACATTCTAGGCCCCGGTTGTGACGCGGCGGGACTTTCCACGTACAGATCCAGGATTTTACCCGGTGTTAACGCATGTCCGGGAAGGGGGTCACACATGGGGCCTACACATGGCACCTAACAACCTTGCACCACTCTCACACACATATCCTAGGGGCACATGCAAGTTTTCATGTGATTCCGACGCTCCGGCGGTCTTCCTCCGGCGAAACCCTAGACCGGGGGCCCCGGATCGTCTACCCCTATAGCTATCTCCGTACGAGGGTAGCCCGGTGGACCTCTCTACTTGTTTTGGTTGATTTAGGTACATATGTACATGGAGAGCCAAGGTTGGGCCAACTTTGCCACATTCTAGGCCCCGGTTGTGACGCGGCGGGACTTTCCACGTACAGATCCAGGATTTTACTAAGTGTTAACGCATGTCCGGGAAGGGGGTCACACATGGGGCCTACACATGGCACCTAACAACCTTGCACCACTCTCACACACATATCCTAGGGGCACATGCAAGTTTTCATGTGATTCCGACGCTCCGGCGGTCTTCCTCCGGCGAAACCCTAGACCGGGGGCCCCGGATCGTCTACCCCTATAGCTATCTCCGTACGAGGGTAGCCCGGTGGACCTCTCTACTTGTTTTGGTTGGTTTAGGTACATATGTACATGGAGAGCCAAGGTTGGGCCAACTTTGCCACATTCTAGGCCCCGGTTGTGACGCGGCGGGACTTTCCACGTACAGATCCAGGATTTTACCCGGTGTTAACGCATGTCCGGGAAGGGGGTCACACATGGGGCCTACACATGGCACCTAACAACCTTGCACCACTCTCACACACATATCCTAGGGGCACATGCAAGTTTTCATGTGATTCCGACGCTCCGGCGGTCTTCCTCCGGCGAAACCCTAGACCGGGGGCCCCGGATCGTCTACCCCTATAGCTATCTCCGTACGAGGGTAGCCCGGTGGACCTCTCTACTTGTTTTGGTTGATTTAGGTACATATGTACATGGAGAGCCAAGGTTGGGCCAACTTTGCCACATTCTAGGCCCCGGTTGTGACGCGGCGGGACTTTCCACGTACAGATCCAGGATTTTACCTAAGTGTTAACGCATGTCCGGGAAGGGGGTCACACATGGGGCCTACACATGGCACCTAACAACCTTGCACCACTCTCACACACATATCCTAGGGGCACATGCAAGTTTTCATGTGATTCCGACGCTCCGGCGGTCTTCCTCCGGCGAAACCCTAGACCGGGGGCCCCGGATCGTCTACCCCTATAGCTATCTCCGTACGAGGGTAGCCCGGTGGACCTCTCTACTTGTTTTGGTTGGTTTAGGTCATATGTACATGGATAGCCAAGGTTGGGCCAACTTTGCCACATTCTAGGCCCCGGTTGTGACGCGGCGGGACTTTCCACGTACAGATCCAGGATTTTACCTAGTGTTAACGCATGTCCGGGAAGGGGGTCACACATGGGGCCTACACATGGCACCTAACAACCTTGCACCACTCTCACACACATATCCTAGGGGCACATGCAAGTTTTCATGTGATTCCGACGCTCCGGCGGTCTTCCTCCGGCGAAACCCTAGACCGGGGGCCCCGGATCGTCTACCCCTATAGCTATCTCCGTACGAGGGTAGCCCGGTGGACCTCTCTACTTGTTTTGGTTGGTTTAGGTCATATGTACATGGAGAGCCAAGGTTGGGCCAACTTTGCCACATTCTAGGCCCCGGTTGTGACGCGGCGGGACTTTCCACGTACAGATCCAGGATTTTACCTAGTGTTAACGCATGTCCGGGAAGGGGGTCACACATGGGGCCTACACATGGCACCTAACAACCTTGCACCACTCTCACACACATATCCTAGGGGCACATGCAAGTTTTCATGTGATTCCGACGCTCCGGCGGTCTTCCTCCGGCGAAACCCTAGACCGGGGGCCCCGGATCGTCTACCCCTATAGCTATCTCCGTACGAGGGTAGCCCGGTGGACCTCTCTACTTGTTTTGGTTGGTTTAGGTACATATGTACATGGAGAGCCAAGGTTGGGCCAACTTTGCCACATTCTAGGCCCCGGTTGTGACGCGGCGGGACTTTCCACGTACAGATCCAGGATTTTACTAAGTGTTAACGCATGTCCGGGAAGGGGGTCACACATGGGGCCTACACATGGCACCTAACAACCTTGCACCACTCTCACACACATATCCTAGGGGCACATGCAAGTTTTCATGTGATTCCGACGCTCCGGCGGTCTTCCTCCGGCGAAACCCTAGACCGGGGGCCCCGGATCGTCTACCCCTATAGCTATCTCCGTACGAGGGTAGCCCGGTGGACCTCTCTACTTGTTTTGGTTTGTTTAGGTACATATGTACATGGAGAGCCAAGGTTGGGCCAACTTTGCCACATTCTAGGCCCCGGTTGTGACGCGGCGGGACTTTCCACGTACAGATCCAGGATTTTACTAAGTGTTAACGCATGTCCGGGAAGGGGGTCACACATGGGGCCTACACATGGCACCTAACAACCTTGCACCACTCTCACACACATATCCTAGGGGCACATGCAAGTTTTCATGTGATTCCGACGCTCCGGCGGTCTTCCTCCGGCGAAACCCTAGACCGGGGGCCCCGGATCGTCTACCCCTATAGCTATCTCCGTACGAGGGTAGCCCGGTGGACCTCTCTACTTGTTTTGGTTTGTTTAGGACATATGTACATGGAGAGCCAAGGTTGGGCCAACTTTGCCACATTCTAGGCCCCGGTTGTGACGCGGCGGGACTTTCCACGTACAGATCCAGGATTTTACTAAGTGTTAACGCATGTCCGGGAAGGGGGTCACACATGGGGCCTACACATGGCACCTAACAACCTTGCACCACTCTCACACACATATCCTAGGGGCACATGCAAGTTTTCATGTGATTCCGACGCTCCGGCGGTCTTCCTCCGGCGAAACCCTAGACCGGGGGCCCCGGATCGTCTACCCCTATAGCTATCTCCGTACGAGGGTAGCCCAGGTGGACCTCTCTACTTGTTTTGGTTGTTTAGGTACATATGTACATGGAGAGCCAAGGTTGGGCCAACTTTGCCACATTCTAGGCCCCGGTTGTGACGCGGCGGGACTTTCCACGTACAGATCCAGGATTTTACTAAGTGTTAACGCATGTCCGGGAAGGGGGTCACACATGGGGCCTACACATGGCACCTAACAACCTTGCACCACTCTCACACACATATCCTAGGGGCACATGCAAGTTTTCATGTGATTCCGACGCTCCGGCGGTCTTCCTCCGGCGAAACCCTAGACCGGGGGCCCCGGATCGTCTACCCCTATAGCTATCTCCGTACGAGGGTAGCCCGGTGGACCTCTCTACTTGTTTTGGTTGATTTAGGATCATATGTACATGGAGAGCCAAGGTTGGGCCAACTTTGCCACATTCTAGGCCCCGGTTGTGACGCGGCGGGACTTTCCACGTACAGATCCAGGATTTTACCCGGGTTAACGCATGTCCGGGAAGGGGGTCACACATGGGGCCTAACACATGGCACCTAACAACCTTGCACCACTCTCACACACATATCCTAGGGGCACATGCAAGTTTCATGTGATTCCGACGCTCCGGCGGTCTTCCTCCGGCGAAACCCTAGACCGGGGCCCCAGGATCGTCTACCATTTAGCTATCTCCGTACGAGGGTAGCCGGTGGAACCTCTCTACTTTTTTGGTGGTTTTGGTCATATGTACATGGAGAGCCAAGGTTGGGCCACTTTGCCACATTCTAGCCCCGGTTGTGACGCGGCGG
>CAJUXJ010001361.1:0-25001 GCA_910589775.1 Avena eriantha
CTCGTTTATCATAGTTGGAGGTTCGACGCCCCTCCGTTGTTGACGGGGGCGCCTTGGTGGGGGTAATGTTCGTTGCGGTACCAAACTTGGGGGGTGAGCGCACCGCGTACCCGAGTTGCCATCAATCGCGCGGAGGGGCATAGTAGCTTCGCCAATTGTCCAGAAGGGCCAAATGGGGTGAATACAAATCTAACAGCCAACAGTTGTTTGAACCAGACGAAAAACGGTTGAACTCAAATACCGCCGTTAGGTCAACTCTTCTTGGCCGCCATGTCAGTATTCCCCGTTATCTTTTGCGGTCGTGGACTAGCTTACCCCTGCGTGGACCAGATCCCTGAGCGGACGAGATCTATTTCTTTGCTCTGCTCTGGTCTTCTCCCCTGCTCCCCTCCCCATAACATTTGCTCAGCTCCGGCTGCTCGTCTCAGATCGGAGCTCGCACTTGCTCTAATTTGCGTCTCCGCCATGTCCGGTCAACCTCCCACGCCTCTAATCGAAGCTCGCAGCCGTCGCCGTTGCATCGTCCGCCGTATCGGAGCTTCGCGTCCCCGGACTAATATCTCGCCTCTGGCTAGTCCTTCTCGCACGGCGGAGCGCGTCCCGTCGGGCGATCCAGGCCGGCGACCGGCCTCGGGAAGTTGCGTGCTGCCGCGCACCCCAGGCATGGTAGCCCTGGCACAGCAGTTCGACGACCACGCTCTCATGGCCACCGTGCTGGGCGTCCGTCCCGCCGTGTCGCCGGCAGAGTTGCTGTCGGCTTTCAGGTCTCGTTTTGGGATCAGACGAAATGAGGTCAACATTGAGGTATGCGCGCCGCCATTCGATTTTTTCGTCCGGTTCGAGCACAGCTCAGACACCGAGCGCGTTCTGCATTCTTCCCGTTCTTTCGAGTGCTGCGGGGAGAAAATGAGCTTCATGCGTTGGCATCGCGCCTGTGGGTGGGACGATCGCTTGGGGCAGCTTCGTTTCTTCTCCAAACTCGGCTTTGACGGCCTCCCATTGGATGCTTGGGAGCCGGAGGCCCTCAAGCAGGTCGTCAGTAGCCTTGGCGGCGAGCTGGTGGAAATCGTGCCACCGAGCGACAGATGGGTCATCGAGGTAAAGGCGTGGCTGAAAGATCCTGACGCCGTTCCTAAGATGTACGAGGTGCAGATTCCAAGCAGGGCAGGGCGACAGCTTTGCTGGAAGCACCCGGTCATCATCCACCTGGAGGAGGTTCTGGACTCGGTACATGGCATTCAGGGCCCCGAAGAGGCTGCCAGAAAGCGCCCTCGTCGCCTGCAGTGTTGGCCTGGAAGGATCGATGGCACAGGACCGCCACCGTTTCGCGACGGGCACACAGTTTCGGTGGGGGGACCGGGCTTGGACGAGCTGGTGGTTCTGATTTCCCTCGAGTGAAGACAGAGCTCTAGTGAATTGCCGTGGTATGTGTGGCTAATGAATTTGTAGTATGGAGAGCGTAGCAGGAAGTTAGCATCGACTAAAAATGTGTAATAGTTTGAATCGATGTAGTACGTGTGTGTAATAGTTTGAAGTAGTATGTGTGTGTAATAGTTTGAATCGATGTAGTATGTGTGGGTAATGAATTTGATGTAGTTTGTGTGCGTGTAATAGTTTGAATCGATGTAGTTGAACACCGTGCTTTATAATTTCTGTGAATAACCAAGGACAACCTCATGAAAAGAGGGTGGTCTGGCAATGAGCAATGTCAATTCTGTGGATGCCAGGAAAATGTAGTCCATCTCCTCTTCAAGTACTCCCTCCGTTTCAAAATATAAGATGTTTTAGCTTTGTGAATGGAGCGTATCTAGACATCTTTTAGTGATGGTGCTTTCTAAACCTAGATGAACCTACATACTAAAAGGGGACTAGATACACTTCATTCACAAAGCTAAAACATCTTATATTTTGAAACGGAGGGAGTACAAGGTAGCTACATTTGTAACACGTTGAACTGCAGGACCATTTTGCAGGCAACACAAGACAAAGGAAAAAATG
Source organism: Avena eriantha (assembly GCA_910589775.1). Classification (NCBI taxonomy): domain Eukaryota; kingdom Viridiplantae; phylum Streptophyta; class Magnoliopsida; order Poales; family Poaceae; genus Avena; species Avena eriantha. The sequence goes on from CAJUXJ010001361.1 coordinate 1,999, forward strand.
GTTTACAGCACAGACAGCAGACGCAAAATCTGTAGTCTGGGATAAAAAGATGCCAGTTAACTGGATTGAACCACGACTAGTAATTGAAGGAAATAGGTACTTGATAGTATTTGCTTACAACAGTAGTACTTCCATACAAAAGGGTCTTATACCTGCACAAAAGTGGGCTAAACTTCCTACTAGTTTATAGAACAATTCGTCAGCATTTCATCTACAAAAGCCATTCTTCAGTCTGAACTTAACTATTCTACACTGAAGAAACTACAGATCTCCACCAGAAAAGTTGGCTGGCCAATTGCCTTGAGAGGACATAAGTTCTTTGATCATTTAACCCAAACTGATCTATTGCCTTCCCGCCAAACTACAAGAAATCTGCATCGTTCATGCACGAGCGATTTGCGTGCGCCAGTCCCGGTTCAGTTGGACCATCCGCGCCGCCGCAACGATTTCTTCGAAACTGAAATTCGACATCTCCTTCTCGGGATCGTAGGTCCGTGTGAACTCGAACCTGAATTCCGGGGCTGAGCTGATGCCCGCCGCCGGCTCCGGCTGTCGAACAATCCAGCATGCTGAGTGTAGACGCTTGGTCGCCGCCACGGTACGGCCTTCGACGGTGCGTAGGATGGAGCGTCTTTGCCGCAGACGGCGTGCTCCCAGCCTACCCCACTGAGGTAAGGTAGTCCGCGCCGAAGCGTGGACGCGAGAGTTCCTAGACCTTGGCGCTGCCCTGTTCGAGGGTGTGTACCCTCGGCGGCGGCATGCTCTCATGAACGATTTGATACGTACCTTGTTCCCATTGCCTAGAGCATGCCGTAATGCCGCCGCGCGATTTCTCCACATCGCTCTCTTGGCCCTGCTTGCCGCATCTGGCGCCGACGACGGCGCAGTCGCCGCCGCGGCCGATTCGGCACATTCGGGGAAATCATCCGCCTAGCAGGGCAATGGGAGACCGGCCTTGAAGTAGAGCTTCATGGCCTGCCTTAGAGGGGCTAAATACCCCAGTTTCGGCGGCTGTCGCGGCGGCGGCGGCTTAGGCGGGGCCATGTTACCCTAGTTGGTGCGGCGCGGAGGAGCTGCGCAAGGTGAACTGTGGTTAGTCGGAGAAGGGGAGTGAAAGACTGACAGTAGGTTTGGACTACGGGCACGCGTGAAAATAACCATTTCCCATTTCCTTAGAGGGTAATAATTCGACACTCGTTGCATTAACAGCTCAATCTTTATTTCCCTTCTCAGCATAAGAGTGCGAACGTATTAAAAAGATCGGTCGTGGCTATCCACCTCATCGGGCAATGTACCAGGACAGGTAGGAGACGGGACCGGGTTTCATTTTAGAAATGTTGACGACTGTGCCCTTATGTTTATACGATATTATTTATATGCCACCATGTACCGTCGAGTGTAGCAACACCATCAGAAACAGGGGATAACGACGTGGCGTGTTTTATTTTTTTAAAGGGCATCAGAAACAGGGGATGCCGACGTGGCATGTTTTCTGACTAGGCGGGCCCGCCCCCTCCACCTTCGACGGCGCGCATCCCAGGTTCGAGGGGTGGTGCCGCCCACCAACACATTATTGTGCAATTTTCCATGTGGGACCTGAATTCCGGCGCTGAGCTGATGCCCGTGTCGAACACAGAGAATTCTGAAAGAAGCTACTAAAAATAAATACTTTGAATTCTGGAAGTACTAAATTTAAATACATTACAATTTTGTCTGAAAGGTAATACGCATTCTGATCATCGAAATAATATAAATACAGTACAAATTTCTACTTCGAAAAATAGACCTGAAAATGCTAGCAAATAACCTAGGATGAATATATGATTCATTCTCCCCTATATATTTCGTCGTCGTCGGCTCCCGCGTGCTGCAACACATGTTCAGAGAACTCTCTCCGTCTGCAGTGTGCTGCCAGTATCTCGTACAGAGGGTAAGGCCTCGGTGTATGTTCCAGACTTAAGCCATACATTACAATTGTTGGTTCCTCTTCCCAGGCTTGAACCTCATGATCGTACAGTCTGATAAATTCCTGTAGTATATGCAACCGGGTTTGACTGTGGGGTGTAACCTGGTGTCAATGGAGATAGACCGATTGTAACCAACGAAGAGGGCACGACTTCCAATGTCGCCGACGGCCTCGAGAGAGCGGTTCTCCGTGTCCACCCGGTACAACACCGGTTGCCCTTTGGCGAAATCCCCGTTCAACACAAGAAGCAGATCACCATCTGACTCCACAAGGTAAAATTGTAGGTTCCGCGTACCTGTTCAAAGACTGGGGCCGAAATTATTTTGGCCATCGTGACAGTGCTCGCGCGCTGCTCTAACTGGATGTTGGTCGACAAGATGTCTCCATTCTCAAGTAATGCATATACTTCCCCTCGGAATGCCGTCATGCAGACCAGAAGCGTATCAGGAGGTGGCGAATACAATCCTTCTCCAAATGATCCATTGATTTGCCCCGTTGGGGTGCTCTCATCGGCCCATGCAATATGATCTGGATAATCAGTGCAAACGAACACCATCGTCGGGGACTTCGTCACGACGACAGATTGCAGAAGATCAGATGGTATGTGTGCTTGAAACTCAGTGTTAGACTTATGAGTGATTGGGTTCAGAAGCCGAATCTGGTACGGCTCCACCCTCTGAGCAAGCACGATGACGCCACGAGAAACACCGACGAAGTAGAATCTTTTGGAAGAAGAGGGCATCAGTTAGCACTAAGATGTTTACAATGGAAAATACCAATAAATATCGGATGTGAATGTGAACCTGCGATGGACGTCCATTAGATTTGTCCTGAAGCAACGACCAGTGGCGAGGTTGAGGAAGGTGAAGTCGCCAACGTCTGGAAGTGTGTTATCTATCATGATCCAGTTGTTGAGATGGAATTCGGGCACCTTTAAAGTGCGGCGCCAATCGGTGCAGACTTCCCGACAAGCAGCATAGGTGTCGACGTACTCCTCTTTCTCCAGCAAATAGTCGGCGATCTTGCGAAGTGGGTCGGCCGGGAGATCGGCCCAGTTCCTCTTCATCCGGCTACTGGCCATGGCTTACGTGCGGGAATGTTTTGATCGAGGAAGAAAGAAGAACTACCACTGCGAGGAGAAGAAGAAGAGGATAACAGACGAGGGAGACGAAGCGGAACTGCCACTGCGAGGAGACGATGAGATGGGGGAGAAGAAGCGGAACTGCCAATTCAAGTTTGGATCAACGGGCTTTTTTCCGGAACTAGCGCGTGGACCAGCCATGCACTGCATGCAAGTTTTGATCAAACAGACTGACATGTGGGACCTGCTAAAAATTCCGTGAAGTGCTCCCCGTGCATAGTGCGCTGACAGGTGGCATGTTTTCTGACAGGCGGGCCCGCCTCCTCCACCTACGACGGCGCGCGTCCCAGGTTCGAGGGCTGGTGCCGCCCACCAACACATTATTGTGCAATTTTCCATGCTTTGTCGCAACCAGCTCCGCTCCGCTCCTCTCCTCTGCTCCTGCCGCCGCCACTCCGCAGTCGTGCACCGCTCCGCTCGTCCCCTTGGGCCGTCGTCCTCCCGCCCTCCCCTCCCTGCCATCCCCTCACGTCCCCTCCCTCCCTCCCTGCCCTGTCTCCTTGCCGCCGCCCACCGCCAGGCGCGTCTGGAAACGAAAACCGAGAGTCGGCCGTTAGGTTAGGGGCCCCAACGACGCTGGTGATCCGGATCCCGCTCGGAGATGGATCCTGCGAGGCTTGAGAGCACGGATATGGGTCCTGCGCGGCTGGAGAGCACGAATCTCCTTCAAGTCTGGAGAGCACAGAGGACAACGAAACGGGGGAGAGGTAGCGGGGTGCAGAGCTTTGGAGGTATGGAGCCCGGAGAAGGTGTCGTGCGTCCACATTGAAAGGTAAGAACTGTGATTCCTTATCTGCATACCCCAATTAGCGTTTCTAGTCCCGTGGTGATGGCCAAGGATATGTGTTGGTAACCGTAGGACGTCTAGTACAGCTTGTCCTTGAGCATGATGCTTTGTCAAGCGAGCATGAAGGCACTGAAACGTGTGGCGGTGCGGATGATGATGAGAAAGCATATCCAGACGTGGCTGCTGACCCTGATAGGATGGAGAGTAGGGAATATTTGGTTGATTCGAACTTTGAGCCTGACTATGGGACTGATGAGGAAGAGGAATGTGAAGATGTGGAAATGGGATGTAGATACGACGACGAAGACGTGGACAGGCCAGTGATACACTTTGACAGGGACAATCCTACAATTGATGAGGGGACTGTCTTTGATAATGTGGAGGACTGCAGATATGCAGTTGCAACCTATGCAATCAGAGTTGGGTTCGAATTTATCATTGAAAAGAGCGACCAAAAGAGATTTAGGGTGCACTGTAGGGAAAGTAATGTGTGTAAATGGAGATTACATGCATCTCCAATGCGGGGTGGACACCCATTTCAGGTTGCAATAGCTACATTTAGTTTCAGTCTTTCTCATATTTATTCTGCTGATAACTAGCTCTGAATTATTTGGATTCTTATCGAATGCAGATCAAAGTAAACACGAAGGAACACAACTGCCCTAATACTTCTTTAAGTGGTAAAATTAGACCGGCGACTACCAAGTGGATTGCTGCTACTGTACTTGACTGGGTGAGGCAGGATCATAACATTGGACCAGCTGAACTCAGAGCAAAGATTAGCAAAAAGTTTAACGTTCTGATTCCTTATCACAGAGTCTTTGATGGGAAGGAGATGGCTCTAGACTTCATTCAAGGCAAGTGGAATGACAGTTTTCATATGTTGTATAGTTTCAAAGCTCAGGTAGAGAAAACATCACCTGGTAGTGTTGTTGACATCGATTACGAGGTTGTGAAAGGGAGAGAAAAGGTCTCGAGGGGGGTCAGGTATAAGCAGGCAGATAAGATATGCTTCAGGAGATGTTTTGTCTGCCTGAAGGCATGCTGGAAGGGGTTCCTAGACGGCTGCAGGCCATACTTGGCAATAGGCGCAACTTCTTTAACAGGGAAGTTCAGGGGACATGTTGCTTCTGCTTGTGCTTTGGACGCGCATAATTGGCTTCTACCCGTAGCTTATGCTGTTCTTGAGGGTGAATCAAATGAAAGCTGGACATGGTTCATGCAGAGACTACGGGAAGTAATTGGTCACCCTGAAGGCTTGGTGATACACACCGGTGCATCCGAGGGTCTTGAGAATGCTGTTGATGCTGTGTTTCCTGGGGTTGAGCATAGGGAATGCATGCGGCACCTCGCTACTAACTTCACGAAGAAGTTCGAAGGAAAGATCTTTGAAGAGGACTTGTGGCGATCAGCATACACATACATCCCAAGCACGCATGCTACTTACTTGCAGAACATGTATGTAGTGCCAAAGGTGAAAAAATACCTTGAGGAACATCACACCAAGCTATGGGCCAGAAGCAAGTTTGGTGAGTTAAGCAAGGTGGATTTTGTATGCAATAATTTGGCAGAGAGTTTCAATGATAAGATTTCGGGCATGAAGACACTTGGAATTGTTATTTTGTTGGATGCAATAAGACAGTGCATAATGGTGAAGATAGATTTAAGGCAAAGAATTTGTGCAAGAAATTTTTTAGGCCATAAAATAGTTCCAAAGGTGGTTATGTTACTGAATGCAAGAACCAGGGCAATGAGAACGATAAAGATGAGGGTGGTCAGAAGTTCCAGAACATTGGCTGAGGTTTATGCAGAATACAAGCGTGGAAGTGAACGGAGGTACACTGTAGACATTGGAAACAAGACTTGTTCATGCAGGCAGTGGCAGATTACTGGTCTGCCATGTCACCATGCAATTTACTTCATCTTAAAGCTTAGAGGTAACGGAGCTGAAATAGAGAACTATGTCGACAACTATTTCTCCGTGGACAAGTTTGCTGCAACTTATGCAGAAAACGTACCACCTATGGCCGATGAAAATGATTGGGAGATTGTCGATCCAGGGTTCAAACTTCAACCACCAGTTCTTAGGAGGCCACCTGGGAGGCCTAGAAAGCTAAGGATCGTAGCCTCCACCGATAAAGGTCCAAGGCTTGGTGCTAGGAAAAGGAAATGCGGACGTTGTGGCGGATTCGGCCATATCAAGAGGTTGTGCAAAAACCCAGTTACACATGCTATTGTCCCTGTTCACACCCCGGTGGCAGAAAATGAGGCTTCTCAGCCAGAACTGGCGGAAGAGCAGCGCGAAGACGGTGATGAGCACTCGGAGGAAAACGTACGTAAGCAGCCAATTTATGAAGAAGTGGAGGTGCCGGCGAGAAAAGGGTGTGAAAAGAAACAAAAGGGTAAGCGGAACGGGGAGGAAAGGGCAAATAATGGAGGTGTATTAGAATATGAAGAAGTTGCAGGGGTGATTGAGGATGTTCTTGAGGATCTTTCGGCTAACTGCAGGAGAAATAATAAATCCCTGCCAATTTCATCTTTGTACGATTCTCCGGATGAAAGGTAAGCTTAAAAATTGTTTTATTTGCCATTTTATCATTTTTTTATCCTCATCAACTGATGCTTAATGCAGCGTGGGCTAGCAGACTAATAAGAGGAGCAGAAAGATGCGGGCACAGTAACGTCCTATGTTGAATTATATCATTGAAACTAAACTAGCCGTGTCGTCTTTATTTATATCTGGCGCGTGCAACGTGTCTGTGATGGGGTCATGTGGACCAGATTACATTTTTTAAAATATTATTACATTAATTTTTTACCTGCGTTTGGACGCGGCTACTAGTTCCCATCTCCCTTGCATTCCCATCTCCTCTGGCGCACTCCAGAATTATGGTTGTGCCATCAAGTAGCAGAGTCAGCGTATTGTCCCATCAGGTGTGAACGCAATGACTTTGTTTGTTCAGAATTTGACGACTTTTGATTAGTTTGAAAGACAGAGAAACCTAAAACATGTATCTAGACATGTTTTGGGTATAGACACATTTATTAAATATCTAAAAAAACTAAGTCAGTTATATCTGGACAGGAGTAGTACACTATTACAACACGCTCGATCCCTTCTCCTCAGGCGCACTCCAAATTACGGCTGTGCCATCAAGTGCTGGGAGCAGAGTCAGCGTATTGTCCCATCAGATATGCCAGGGAACTGCGCGAACTTTATTTTCAGGATCGGACGAGTTTCGATCGACTAGTTTCAAAGACAAAGACAACTAAAACATGGCCAACATATATAGATTATGACGATAATCGACCATGACTCAGGTGACCCAGATCCAAAGAGCGCATTAAGATACCGTACATAGATTTAATTTATGCTTAAGTGGCCCTAATCGACTATGACGCTCCCGCAGTCTCCATCATTGACGATGTTGTCCGCGTCGCCGCCAGCCTCCTCCGCGTCGGAATCGATGCCGACGTTCCCGGCAGCGTTCCTCCTCCTCATGGATTCTTCACGGCGCTGCTGCATCGATAACGGTGGAGGTCGTACGCCCAGGCACTGCCCAGAAGCGCTGCCTCCCTTCGGGGTTGCGCAGATCCGGGTGGATCTCCCGCCGGTGGGTTCCGCACAGCTCAATCAACGCAGCCCGCTCCTTCTTGAACAGCTTTCGCCAGTACGCGCTCGTACGCGAGTACCGCGCCATTGCCCTCTTCCGCTCCGACAGCTGGCGGCGGCGCTCCTCGATCTGCCTCGCCAACGCGTTGTCGCGCAAGAGCGGCGCGACAGGAACCCCGGCGTAGCTGAGCTCGAAGCCGGCCGGAAGCCTCGCTAACGGCGGCGCGAGTATGTCGTAGTGGGCGAACATCTGAGCCTCGTGCAAGCTGAGTTTGGGCCTCTCCCTCTCCATGGCGATGAAGGAACACGATCTGATTTTCGGCCCCGAGGTTAAGGGGATAAGGCAAGGACGTAGGCCCAGCGTAGTTGCCACGGCCAATCAGTTCGCAGAACAGACTTCTCGCGGATCGCCCTCGCGAAGGACATCACTATCGTCCACGCACCCCGATCCAACGGCGCCTAACAATCGGGGATCGGGTCTTCTAGAAGCCCAGAGCGGTTGCTGGTTAGTTCTGCGTCCCGATTGTTTATGGCCAACGACGGTAGTTGAAAATAATACACATTTCAATGACACTGGTGGATCCATGTGTGGTGTCTAAAGAGAACACACATCCAATAACTCTGGTTGTTGTTAGTAAAAAGAGCACACATGCAATGACACTGGTGGATCCATATGTGGTATGTGAAAAGAAACATACATGCAATGACTCCAGTTGTTGTTAGTGAAAAGAACACACATGCAATGACACTGGTGGATCCATGTGTGATCTCTAAAGAGAACACCCATTTCAATGACACTGGTGGATCCATATGTGGTATGTGAAAAGAACAGTCATGAATGACCAGTTGTTGTTAGTAAAAGAACACACATTCAATGACACTAGTGGATCCATAGGTGGATTATGAAAAGAGCACACATGCAATGACACCGGTGGATCCATGTGTGGTCTCTGAAGAGAGCACACATTTCAATGACTTTGGTTGTTGTTAGTAAAAAGAACACACATGCAATGACAGTGGTGGATCCATGTGTGGTCTTTGAAGAGAACACACATGCAATGACACTGGGTGTTGTTACTAAAAAGAACACACATGCAATAACAATGGTGGATCCATGTGTGGATTGTGAAGAGAACACACATGCAATGACACTGGTGGATCCATAGGTGGTATCTGTAGAGAACACACATTTCAATGACACTGGTGGATCCATATGTGGTATGTAAAAAAGGAACACACATGCAATGAATCTGGTTGTTGTTAGTGAAAAGAACACACATGCAATGACACTGGTGGATCCATAGGTGGTATGTGAAAAGAACACACATTTCAATGACTCCATTTGTTGTTACTAAAAAGAAAACACATGAAACTTGTGGATTCTCCCATGTGTGGTCTCAGAGACCACACATTTCAATGACATTGGTGGATCCATATGTGGTATGTGAAAAGAAGACACATGCAATGACTCTGGTTGTTGTTAGTGAAAAGAACACAAATGCAATGACACTGGTGGATCCATAGGTGGTATGTGAAAAGAACACACATGCAAAATGACTCTGGTTGTTGTTACTAAAAAGAATACACATGCAATGACACTGGTGGATCCATGGGTGGATTGTGAAAAGCGCACACATGCAATGACACTGGTGGATCCATATGTGGTATGTCAAAAAACAACCATCAAATGACTCTGGTTGTTGTTACTAAAAAGAACACACATGGAATGACACTGGTGGATCCATGTGTGGTTTCTATAGAGAACACACAGTTCAATGACTCTGGTTGTTGTTAGTAAAAAGAACACACATGCAATGATACTGGTGGATCCAGGTGTGGTCTTTGTAGAGAACACACATTTCAATGACACTGGTGGATCCATATGTGGTATGTGAGAAGAACACACATTTCAATGACTCTGGTTGTTGTTACTAAAAAGAACACACATGCAATGACACCGGTGGATCCATGGGTGGATTGTGAAAAGAGCACACATGCAATGACACTGGTGGATCCATATGTGGTATGTGAAAATAACACACACGCAATGACTCCAGTTGTTAGTGAAAAGAACACACATGTAGTGACACCGGTGGATCCATGTGTGGATTGTGAAAAGAGCACACATGCAATGACTCTGGTTGTTGTAAGTGAAAAGAACACACATGCAATGACACTGGTGGATCCATAGGTGGTATGTGAAAACAACACACATTTCAATGACTCTGGTTGTTGTTACTAAAAGAACACACATGCAATGACACTGGTGGATCCATGTGTGGTATCTGTAGAGAACACACATGCAATGACACTAGTGGATCCATAGGTGGTATGTGAGAAGAACAGCCATGAAATGACTCTGGTTGTTGTTAGTAAAAAGAACACACATGCAATGACACTGGTGGATCCATAGGTGGATCCATGTGTGGATTGTGAAGAGAACACACATGCAATGACACTAGTGGATCCATAGGTGGTATGTGAGAAGAACAGCCATGAAATGACTCTGGTTGTTGTTAGTAAAAAGAACACACATGCAATGACACTCGTGGATCCATAGGTGGTATGTGAAAGGAGCACATATTTCAATGACTCTAGTTGTTGTTAGTGAAAAGAACACACATGCAATGAAACTGGTGGATCCATAGGTGGATTATGAAAAGAGCACAAATGCAAAGACTCCAGTTGTTGTTAGTGAAAAGAACACACCTACAATGACACTGGTGGATCCATAGGTGGATTGTGAAAAGAGCACACATGCAATGACACTGGTGGATCCATATGTGGTATGTGAAAAGAGCACACATGGAATGACTCTGGTTGTTGTTACTCCCTCCGATCCAAATTAATTGACTCAAGTTTTTCTAGATTCGGATGTATCTAGTACTAAAACATGTCTAGATGCATCCGAATATAGACAAATCTGAGTCAATTAATTTGAATCGGAGGGAGTAGTAAAAAGAACACACATGCAATGACACTGGTGGATCCATAGGTGGATTGTGAAAAGAGAACAAATGAAGTGACATTTGAATGGTACTGGTGGATCCATAGGCGGATTGTGAAAAGAGATTTTTCCTCTCTCTCTCTGTGTCACAAATCTCACAAAAGCCCAAACGTGTGGAGATCCCAAACATGTGCTCACTCTGGGTGCTATGTCCTGATTGGCTGACACAGATGTCACGCGGATCGTCTCCACCAACCGTTGATTCCATGTGATCCAACAGGCAGGATAACCCCGCCCTTCTCCACTATTTTAATGCATGGTTAATCCGTGCCACCTCTCTACCCATGCAACCGATACTTTACCCCCATAAACAAGTGAAAATCCATCTATCTTTAAAATAAATGATCATATTTCGAAGAAGCCATCGTATTCGTCTTCCGGTTCGTCCTCGTCTTCGTCAACGCCATGGTCCCCACCATCGCCGCCGTCGGTGCCCTCCTCTAATGAATCGACACTGCCCTTCCTAGAATAAGCGCGCTATCTCCTCGTCGGAGTCCTCCTCCTCATCCTCTTCGTAGTCCCACGGGTCCACGTCACTCTCCTCCGCTTCTGCCTCCAACTGATCGATGAATGCCTCCTCGTTGGCCGAGTTGGACTCGTCCAAATAGCTATCTCCTCTCTTCTTCCTGGTCTTCTTCTTGTTCCTCTTCTTGTCCGTACTCGCCGGTGCAACACGAGCCCCCGTCCTGGCTGCTACCTTGCGCTCGTCCGACGCTGCAGGTACCCCCATGCTCCTCCTGCACGGCCAGTACGAGCTTCGATGTCGCGGTGTCCTCGAGTGCCGATGTCGTCGAGTGCCGATGTCGATGAATCCTGGCGCAGTCGGACACGATGTGCTGCCTCCGTAGGCAACTCGCGAGTGCGGACGATGCAGCGAAGAGCCGGGGACGCAGGACAGTCAGTGGATGGCTTGGACCTACCATTGCCACGGCGAGGGGGCATCGTGCTCGAGGTAGTTTCCTCGAATGGTCGATGGCGGGTACACAGAGTGGGGTGCCGATCTGATCAAGGACGAGCAGCGGTTTCGTGCGTCGTGTCGATGCATGCATTTGTCGATTATCAAAAAAGAAAGAAAGAGGTAATATCTCGCGTACTGAACATAATTTGATCACAACAAAAGTGGCATAGCATATTCTAGACTCGTAAATATCCCGTGCGTGCCTGTCACGTGGAGTTCAACGGAGTTGGACGCGCCGACGTGATCGTGTAGCAGTTGCGCGCGTCATTGCCCCATCAACACGTGACACATGCACGCGGGATGTGCACGCCGATTCCCGTGATGACCACCCGGCTCGCACTCCCCTTATTATATGCTGGATTTTGGGCGGCGCCGAAGACCATTGAAGTGTCCATCGCAATAAAGACAAGTCCCATTGATTCCCTACCCCTGCCTCCCTGGCTTCTTTGAGAAGGTAGACCGTACATGGTGGTCTTATATAATAGTACTAGTACTACTGGACCACGGCATGTACTCTTACTCTTTTCCCACACTAATAATCACTATCTCCTTCCTCCTGCCACCGCCACACTCACCCTGCAAGCCATGGCTCCACTGAGGAGGGGGAGAGGCTGGTCGACGATTCTCGCGGAGAAAAGGGAGAGAAATCACCGCGAGGCACTTCTTCCTCTACCAGCCGCTCAAGCCCACCCTCTCATCGAGGCCCAATCTCCCCCGACAATGGCGCCGAATGTTCTAGCAGGCGAGGGCTCCTCCTGGTACGGTTTCCTTATTCTACTTCTTCTCCATCTCCCTCTCCATCATGATTGTAATCAGCTTCTTCTTGTTTTTCTTCTTCTTCTGGCTCTTCCTCTTCTACGTATTATAGGTCTGCCGTGGAGCCCGAATCTACCACGACGGAGGCGTTGCAGGACCCGTTCGGCCCCGTTCCATGTCTCAGCGAGGTAGCAAATCTCCACACTGTTATTTCTCTGAGTTACGATGTGGATTTCTTAGATGATGTCTGCCCCGCATTAGTTTTTATTCTTCTTTTGCGAGTTATATTTTGTTTCCATGAATATGACTGGATCTCTTGGTCTTTCCTTAATACCTCTGTTCATAGATTCACTATGGATTTTTTGTGATTAGGATTAGTTTATCGTGGTCATGAATAGATCTCCAGGTCCATTTTTTACACTATGGACAATAGATTCAATGGGGATTTTTTTGATCTATATTAGTATTCACTTGGGACCTGGAGTGTAATTGTAGAATTCCTATTTCAATTAACATGAACGATGCAGCGATTGAAGGCCGAGTACCGTGAGAAGGTGGCCGCGATCAGTTCCAAGATTGCCAACCAACATGAGCTTGCACACTCCCTCACCCAAGCTAATGAGAGCCTACGCAAGCAATTATCTGTGCAGAAGGAGATCTCGCTAGATTTTGCACGTGACGTCGTTAGGCTGCAGAAAGTGCTCGACCGTAACTTGATCAAGCAAGAACAGGCCATCAAGATAATCAACAAGCTCACGGAGGAGAAGAAGAATCTCGTGGAAAGGTGCATTCTCCTGCAGGACGAAGTCAGCGAGGCACTCAGAGGACGCATCGAGGAAACCAAGGCTACCATCCGAGCGTACCATGACAGGAACCATTGTCTGGATGCAGTCAAGGAGATGAAGGCGGACATGAGCAGAGGGATCACCATACTCGAGGGTGTTTGGAAAGAGAACGAGGAGCTAAGGGCATGTCTGGAGGCGTATCGGAGCAATGCCCAAGTCTGATTCATGTTAGCGGGGACACGAATACCAGTTCGTCCTCCTCTCCTTTTGTAATGTTTAGGGTTCAGGGAGCAGTGCCCATGTCTGCTTCCCATTATAGGGTGCAATAAGAATCCTAGGGCAACTCCTTATCTATCTAGACATGTGTTGGTGTTCATGTTCATGAATGGACACCATGTTCTCTTTCCATTATGTATCTGGACATGGGTTTCTGCATTACGAGTTTGCCACTCTCCCATTACTTTTTGGTGATATTGGGAAAAACCCACAACACACTAAACTGCTGACAAATCTTATTTGTCTTCGAAATTGAAATTATGAAAATACCACTAGTCGATTCATAAAATGTTGATTAGTCCTAGATTGCTTCCTTGAAATTATGACAGTGCCACTAGTCGATTCAATTAATTATGGAAACTAACCAGCTTGTCCTGGTGAACTGAACAAACCATACTGTGTATTTTTGTTGCAGGGAAAGAGGCGAAAGATCGACCAGGAACTGGCGACCAAGCTAAATGACAAGATAGCAATCCAAAGGGAGAAGCGGAATTCCCAGAAATTGGCCTTTGACCAACTGCGCGCTGAATTCGTGGTCCTTTCTGACAAGTGCCAGAAACTAAAGGAGTTAAACACCGACTGGGCGAAGCTACATAGTGAAGGTCGCGCCTCGGCTAGGAAGCAGACGGAGATCATGAAAGGGATCTTGAAGGAAAATCGTATGGCTACGGACAAAATTCTCCAATCTGTGATGGAGCGCTGGAACCTACAGCTGAAGCACGACATAGTACTGAATGAGCTAGGCAATCTTAGGGAGGAAAAAGGCAGCTCCAGGCCAGGCTCGCTTGAACCCAACATATGTCTATTTAGTACTGAACTGCCTGGTTTATCCTCTAAAGTGGTGATTTTGTAAGCGTGAACTTAACTCTATGCACGATATGTGTGTTCGTCTGAAATTAGTTCGCTCGAGGATTGAGTTTGCCTTAGTTTGGAAAACGCAACTGCAAGTCTTACAATTAACTAGTTTCAGGCATTGGTACAACATAAATTATTCATCTCGAATTTCCTTTATCCTCTATAGTATGTCCTTGTTCACCCTCGCGCGCCTTCTTCAGTTCCATCAACAGATCCGCAATGCAGTACTCTAGCTTCTTCTTGTCTTCCCTGAGCCGATCCCTCTCCTTTCCTGCCTTATGAATCAGCAACCTGTGACTATCCTGAAGCTTCTTTGCAGTTCCAACAACCAAGCTCCCATCGATTCCGTCAGTTAGCTTTGACTGCAAATTCTCGATTTCTTGTTCCAGCTCCTTATTTCGTACCGACAGCTTGTAATTTTTTTCAGCTGCATCACTTACATCAGTATATCTCCCCAACCTTTCCAACTCATACATCTCCCATAACTGTGCGAAACATTTCTTAAGTGCATCTGGCCACTCAAGATCCACCCACTCTACTGCTTTACACACCGGGCCAACCTAAAAACACACACACTACAGTGTTATGAACATGCACAGTACATTTTACTTCATGTCATAGTTGCACATAATGTAAACAAACCTGATTTGTACAGCCCAAAAACCTTCTCCCAGTGTTACTGCCTTCGAATGCAACATATCTCCTCAGTTTTAGCCCATGGTCACATGGCACTTCTACATTGAGATCTAGGCCCTCCCATTCGGAGTCGTAGATCGTCCTTGGTACCTATAGGTAAATGCAAAGCTGAAATCGAACACGATTGCATTCACATATGAAGCTCAGATCGAGAGATTTACCATTGCCTATCCCTAGCCCGAGAAAACAGAGGAACTCACATCGTGGAAGGAATACTTGATGTCGGAGAGAAGGCTGTCGCTCTAGACTGGTCGTCCTCGCCGTTCAAGGACAGCATGGCGAATGCGACAGCGACGGCGATGGCGTCAGTGTCGGCGAGAGAGAGAGAGAGAGAGAGAGAGAGAGAGAGCAGCAGCTCTTCTACCGCTGCAACGATGACTAAATTGGCATGTTACAATAGTTTAATGGATACCATGCCTTTTCCTGGGATTAATGTCTCCTGCCTGATATGGATTCTCTTCACACATTCTCATTTGAAATATTAAACCTGCACTCCCTCCATCCCAATTTCATTGCCTAACAAAAAACATACCAGTATATTACATCATCCAAAGAAACAAAATCATGTCAACTACAAGGTACTTATGCATCACTTCTTCAGTCATGGTTTCACAAAACATTACATTATAATCTCCCAACAAACGTAACCACAACATGGTTTCACAAACATCACATTACAATCTCTCAACAAATGTAATCACAGAAACAATTATAGTACATCAACTCAAGAAACAAAATCATGTCGACTACAAGGTACTTACACATCACTTGTCCTGTCATGGTTTCACAAAACATTACATTATAGTCTCTCAACAAACAAAATAACAGAAACAAGTACAGTACATCATCTCAAGAAACATAATCATGTCAACTACAATGTATTTATGCATCACTAGTCCAGACATGGTTTCACAAAACATTACATTACAATGTCCCAACAAACATAATAACAGAAACAAGTACGGTACATCATCTTAAGAAACATAATCATGTAAACTACAATGTACTTATGTCTTATTACAACAATGATGCTTTAAGTGAGTGACATGTCCGAAAATCTCAACAGCTCGCACATCATTATATCACAATCTCTCAACAAACATAATCACAGAAGCACGCTCAATGCAACATCAGTCAATATTACAAATACAGGCAGGGGAACCCCGCGGTCCATATGACAAGCCCAGGGTAGCAGCTCTCATCAGATCTCATCAACGTCGACCACCTCATTCTGTTCAGCCACTACAGGGGCATCTACATCCACTATAACCTATTCAACAACATCAGAAATGGTACCAAGGAAGAACACCTTGCTAGTTCGCTTCTTTCGCCGCATAATCTGCATAAGATCTTCAGTATCCAAGACATTATGAATTGCTGCTTCTTATGATGCCACCGCCGGATTTTTGCCATCTGCTTAGGGCCAATATTGATTTCCTTACAGATCATCTCCCTCATTTCATCAAGAGTTATGTTTTTGGAATCGACAGTGATCTCCATAGTACACGACGAAACTGGCTTATTAACTCCCTCATCAAGTTTTGCCATGTATGAATCCACCTCTATGCGTATACTGAACTTATCTAGATCAGCATCTATTGGTCCGTATTCTCTAGGAGCAGAAGCTCTAGCAGCAAGATCCCCAGCATCTGCATACATATCATCAATCATCGCTTCAACTTTCACCTTACGATCAGCTGCACAACACTCCCAAACCATCTGAAGCTCATGGGAGTGCTCAATTTGCTGATAGGTATCATTCATGTTGCACCACACTAATTTTGTCCTCTGTCTAGAACCCTAGGGAATTCTAGCGGCAAGCATATCTACCAGCTGCGAAACAGAGAAAACCTCTTTGCAATTCATAAGTAGATGCACATCTTGCCCGAACACAACCCTCTCGCAACCAAAATCAAGCTTTACAATGTACTGCAGAACATGAACCGTGAACTCATATAGGTCACTTGTATCAAAGATGTGCCTAATTTGATTAAAAAGGGGAACATTTCAGTTCATTCGATTCTATTATGCCGTAACTAATCTACTTGCAAGATAAGGCACAGATAAGAAAAATTCACCTCTCGCTCTTCTCCCGGGTTTTTTCTTCGACATCTAAGTGCTGCATCCGCCCACCGGAACCGAACAATCCGCCGCTGGCCTTGCTTTTCTCTTCAACCCGTTGCTCGTAGGTACCTTGGGAGCAGAATCCTTGCTGGCCTCCTCGCTAACCGGGGCTGAAGACCTCGCCGCTGCTACGCGTTGAGCCCCAGACTTGCGCCCCGACGGGCCCTTTTCAGTCGGCGACGTAGCTACAACCTTCGCCTTGCAAAACATGCTGGGCCACCGCCGACGGATTCAGTGTTGGTGGAGGGAGAAAAAAGGTCCTCCGCCACCGGCAGATTTACGGTCGGGAAGGGAAGAAAAGGGACCGCCGCCGCCGCCGCCGCAGCAAGATTCAGTGTCGAGAGTTAGGAAAATACAGTAATGGATTTGCCCCTACGACACGTGCAGGGTGGCTAAGAAGAGTGACCGGCGAAGGAGTGGCACAACAGGAACTAGTGTAACGGAATATCCTGACTTAACGGGCGCGATTTGAAAATATTGGGTTTGGCCATCATTCACACAAAAGACCCCTCTCAGCAATTGGTGCCCCAACTTTTCGAATCGCGGTGATAAAAATCAACTTGGGTACTGCGTTACCTGGCCACCCCAACTTTCGGGCCGCAAAATGATATTCTCCGAATCGGCGGGAAGTGGGTCTGGTTTGAACTATAGGTACATGATCTAATACTCATGAATTTTTGAAAAAATCATTTTTAGACTAACAATACGATGTTTCTTCAGAGATTCAATTCAAGTTTTAGTGAGGTTCATCCCACATCTTCATGCTTGCCGTTTTGACCATAGTTTGAAACAGGAAAATTTTGGAACAGGTATAAGAAATTCAAAATCAGTCCAAACAATGTAAATCCTTCGCGTGGTATCATATTATGTGACATAGTTGCAAATAAAAATACCAAACTTGGTATAATGATTGCATCTCGAAAAGTCCTTCTCAAAATGAGCTATCATGTTCGAGGTTTCATGGATTTCAGATCAAATGACCAATGTTATGGCCTGAATTGCGGCATAGTTTGTGATAGTGTGACCATATTGTGAATGCATGTGTATCCTGTGATGCCGAACAATGTTGTAGGAGGAGTTTTTCCTTTTTGTCGCACGGAAAAGCCATTTTCCATTTTACGAGTGCTAAAAACAGGACGTTTTAGGAAGCAACCACCAAAGGCATAATTAAAAATGCTACCACCCCATTTTCAAAAATACTAGACCACCTTACATGGACAATGTCCCAACCAGGGTATCTTAAAGCTTTCCGTCCACCCTGAGTGAAAAAGACAAATGTCTGCTGAATCGGTGGGAAGTGGGCCCGGTTTGAACTACATGTACTTGATCTAATGCTCATGATTATTTGGAAAAAAAAATCATTTTTAGACTCACAATACGATTTTCTTCATATATCCAATGCAAGTTTTAGTGAGGCTCATCCCCCATCTTCATGCTTGCCGTTTTAACTATAGTTTGAAACGGGAAAATTTTGAAACAGAAATAAGAAATTCAAAAACGGTCCGAACAATGTAAATCATTCGTGCAGTGTCATATTGTGTGACATAGTTGCAAGGAAAAATACCAAACTTGGTATAATCATTGCATCTCGAAAGTCCTCCTCAAAATGAGCTATCATGTTCGAGGTTTCATGGCTTTCGGACCAAATGACCAATGTTATGGCCATAATCACGGCATAGTTTCTTATAGTGTGCCAATATTATGCACACATGCATATCTTGTGATCGCGAACAATGTTGAAGGAGGAGGTTTTCCTTTTCATCCCATAAAAAAGCCATTTTCCATTTTACGAGTGCTAAAAACGAGGCGTTTTGTGAAGCAACCACCAAAGGCATAATTCAAAATGCTACCACCCCATTTTTCAAAAATACTAGACCACCTTCAATGGACAATGTCCCAACCATGGTATCTCAAACCTTTCCATCCACGCTGGTTAAAAAGACAAATGTTTGTCAAATCGGTAGGAAGTAGGTCCCCTTTGAACTACAGGTACATGATCTAATACTCATGATTTTTTGAAAAAAAATATATTTAGACTCACAATACGATGTTTCTTAAGAGATCCAATTCATGTTTTAGCGAGGCTCATCCTCATCTTCATGCTCGCCGTTTTGACCATAGTTTGAAACGAGAAAATTTTGAAACGGACATAAGAAATTCAAAAACGGTTCGAACAATGTAAATCATTCGTGTGGTGTCATATTATGTGACATGGTTGCAAGGAAAAATACTAAACTTGGTATAATCATTGCATCTCGAAAGTTCTTCCCAAAATGAGCTATCATGTGCGAGGTTTCATGGCTTTCATACCAAATGACCAATTTATGGCTAGAATCGCGTCATAGTTTGTGATAGTGTGCCCATATTGTGCACGCATGTGTATCTTGTGATGAAGAGCAATGTTGCAGGAGGATGTTTTCCTTTTCTTCGCACGGAAAAGCCATTTTTCCATTTTACGAGTGCAAAAAACGAGGCATTTTGTGAACCAACCACCAAAGGCATAATTCAAAATGCTACCACCCCATTTTTAAAATTACTAGACCACCACACATGGACAATGTGCCAACCAGGGTATCTCAAACCTATTCGTCCACCCCTAGTGAAAAAGACAAATGTCTGCCGAAACAGCGAGAAGTGGGTCCGGTTTGAACTATAGGTACATGATCTAATGCTCATGATTTCTTGAAAAAAAATCATTTTAGACTCATAATACGATGTTTCTTCAGAGATCCAATTCAAGTCTTAGCGAGGCTCACCCCCATCTTTATGCTCGCCGTTTTGACCATAGTTTGAAACGGGAAAATTTTGAAACGGGCATAAGAAATTCAAAAAAGGTCGGAACAATGTTAATACTTCGCGTGGTGTCATATTATGTGACATAGTTGCAAGGAAAAATACCAAACTTGGTATAATGATTACATCTCGAAAGTCCTTCTCAAAATGAGCTATCATGTTCGAGGTTTCATGGCTTTCAGACCAAATGACCAATGTTATGGACAGAATCATGGCATGGTTTGTGATAGTGTGCCCATATTGTGCACATGTGTATCTTGTGATGGAGAACAATGTTGCAGGAGGAGGTTTTCCTTTTCGTCGCACAAAAAAGCCATTTTCCATTTTACGAGTGCTAAACACGGGGCGTTTTGTGAAGCAACCACCAAAGGAATAATTCTAAATGCTGCCACCCTGTTTTTCAAAAATACTAGACCACCTTAAATGGACAATGTCCCAACCAGGGTATCTCAAACCTTTCCGTCCACCCTAGGTAAAAATACAAATGTTTGTCGAATCGGTTGGAAGTGGGTCTGGTTTGAACTATAGGTACATGATTTAATGCTCATGCTTTATTGAAAAAGTCATATTTAGACTCACAATATGATGTTTCTTCAGAAATCCAATTCAAGTTTTAGCAAGGCTCATCCCTCATCTTCATGCTCAACGTTTTGACCATAGTTTGAAATGGGAAATTTTTGAAACGGACATAAGAAATTCAAAAACAATCCGAACAATGTAAATCATTCGCGTGGTGTCATATGATGTGACATAGTTGCAAGGAAAAATAGAAAACTTGGTATAATCATTGCATCTCGAAAGTCCTCCTCAAAATGAGCAATCATGTTCGAGGTTTCATGGCTTTCAGACCAAATGACCAATGTTATGGCCAGAATCACGACATAGTTTGTGATATTGTGCCCATATTGCGCACACATGTGTATCTTGTGATGAAGGGCAATGTTGCAGGAGGATGTTTTCCTTTTTGTCGCACGGAAAAGCCATTTTTCCATATTTTTACGAGTGCTAAAAACGGGGCATTTTGTGAAGCAATCACCAAAGGCATAATTTAAACTGTTACCACCCCATTTTTCAAAAATACTAGACCACCACGCATGGACAATGTCCCAACCAGGTTATCTCAAACCTATCCGTCCGCCCCGGGTGAAAAAGACAAATGTCTACCGAATCAGCGTGAAGTGGGTCCGGTTTGAACTACAATTACATGATCTAATGGTCATGATTTTTTGAAAAAAAACCATTTTTAGACTCACAATACGATGTTTCTTCCGAGATCCAATTAAAGTCTTAGCGAGGCTCACCACCCATCTTCGTGCTCGCCCTTTTGACCATAGTTTGAAACGGGAAATTTTTGAAACGGGAACAAGAAATTCAAAAATGGTCCGAACAATGTAAATCCTTCGCATGGTGTCATATTACATGACATAGTATACCAAACTTGGTATAATGATTGCATCTCGAGAAGTCCTTCTCAAGATGAGCTATCATGTTCTAGGTTTCATGGCTTTCAGACCAAATGACCAATGTTATGGCCAGAATCACGGCATAGTTTCTGATAGTGTGCCAATATTATGCACACATGTGTATCTTGTGATGGAGAACAATGTTGAAGGAGGTGGTTTTCCTTTTCGTCGCATAAAAAGCCATTTTCCATTTTACGAGTGCTAAAAACGGGGCGTTTTGTGAAGCAACCACCAAAGGTATAATTTAAAATGCTACCACAACATTTTTCAAAAATACTAGACCACCTTAAATGGACAATGTCCCAACCATGGTATCTCAAACCCTTCCGTCCACCCTGGTTAAAAAGACAAATCTTTGTCAAATTGGTAGGAAGTGGGTCCGGTTTGAACTACAGGTACATGATCTAATGCTCATGATTTTTTGAAAAAAAATCATATTTAGACTCACAATACGATGATTCTTAAGAGATCAAATTCATGTTTTAGCGAGGCTCATCCTCATCTTCATGCTCGCCATTTTGACCATAGTTTGAAACGGGAAAATTTTGAAACGGGCATGAGAAATTAAAAAACGGTCCGAACAATGTAAATCCTTCGTGTGGTGTCATATTATGTGACATAGTTGGAAGGAAAAATACTAAACTTGGTATAATGATTGCATCTCGAAAAGTCCTTCTCAAAATGAACTATCATGTTCGAGGTTTCATGGATTTTGGACCAAATGACCAATTGTTGAGGGGTAACCTCGTGGGTGGGCCGATCTTCACGGATCTCGTGGTCAAATCGATGGGAAAGCGAGGGGAAATGGAGAAGGTAGCGGAAGAGGAAGCACACCTCGCGAAGAACATGATGAATACACACAAAACTCACATGATACAAGGTCGATTGCTCCCGTCGGTGGCCACCGGTCCGATAGAATCCTCGCAAGGAAAGATCGGTCAACGTGCTCCCTCGATCCCAAGTGGAGAGGGAAGAACACCTTGGAGAGGGTCTTGACGTCTTGGCAAAGGGCACCGATTCCAAGGCTGTTGAGGGTAAACCTCTAGGGTGGCCCGATCTTTCACGAATCCCTTTCAAATCGAGGGTGGAGTGCGGGGGAAGGAGAGGAGGATGAACACGACAAAATCACGCACGACGAACACGATGAACAGACTCATGCAAAACCACGATATACACCAATAGATCATGCCGGCGGTGACCGATCTGGCGCAATACCTAGGATCGGTGTCGGGCGGAGAACTTCTCTCGAAATGGCACGGCGAGTAGGGAGTCTCGATGATATCTTAACATCTAGGTAAACGGACTCTGATGCCTAGGCCTTGTACAACAAGGGAGGCACGATGCAAACTCCAACGAGGTTTGTGATATTTGGGTGCTCCTTAATCAAGGAGCATGAGGCAAGAATTAGTTAGATCCATACCGGCGTCCACTAATTCCAAATATCATGCCTAGGTTTACAATAGAGGTGGGGGAATATATATAGGCCATCCTAGACGGACTCAGGGTAGATGGGTCGAAGGCCCAAAAGTCTTTCCCCATGCTTGACTCACTTACACCGGAGACTCCTGGGTCAGGGGGCCAGAGACTTCTGGGTGGAGCTCAGACTCTGTGGTCGACTCCGGGGTGGCATACAGAGAGTTCCAGGGTCCGGACTCGTGGCCGGAGTCCTAAGGCGGAGACTCCGGGGGTCGGTGATCGGAGACTCTGGGGTAGCTGGGCAGGAGACTTCGGGGTGCGTGGAGACTTCAGGGGTGGCGATGCTCTCTAGTGAAGACTCCGTGGG